>ML272080.1:999-27542 GCA_005239495.1 Nicotiana undulata | reverse complement strand
GAGTCCCATGGAGTGGATTTCACCACATTTCAGTTAGAGGGCAGAGCTCGCAGGTGGTGGCCGTCATATACTCTCAGCAGGCCAGCATATTCTCCTCCTGTCACTTGGGACCATTTTGCTCAGCTATTTCTAGACAGATACATTCCACCTTCTAAGAGGGAGGAGCTACGGGGTCATTTTGAGCGACTAGAGCTGGGGCAGATGTCAGTGTCTGATTATGAGGCTAGATTCTCCGAGTTATCTCGCTATGCCCTTATGATATTGCCTACTGATGCCGAGAGGGTATGGCGGTTTGTGGCAGGCTTGCATCCAGGTATTAGGGCCTCTATGGCCAGAGAGGTAGAGATGGGTACCCCATACCAGCTTGTAGTCGAGATAGCTCGACGTATTGAGGGTTACCGTATGAGGAGCAGGGAGCAGGGTCAGCCAGGTCCGCAGGACAAGAAGGCCAGGTTCACAGGTGACTTTAGGGGTGCTCAAGCTAGGGGTAAAAATCCGTTCGGAGGCGGCCAGTTCAGCAGGCCTTCATATTCAGCACCTCCACTACCTCCCAGGGGTATTTCAGCGAGGCCTCAGTTCGGCGCTATGCCAGAGCGTTCCTATCGTCCCCCAGCCACCCAAGGTGCACCTAGCAGTTATCCCAGTCATCAGAGATTGTCTAGTTCCTATTCTAGTGCCTTACCAGAGGGTTCACACCGCCTTCCGGCTATTCAGGGTTCTTCCTCTTTCGAGCAGCGGGTTGTAGCACCAGGAGGTAGTTTCGAGTGTGGGGAGGCAGGTCATACGTGGAGGTTTTGTCCCAGGTATCGGGGCAAGGCACTGCAATAGAGTTATCAGCCTAGGAGTTAAGCACCACCAGTCTGTCTGCCTTGAGGTGGAGGACAGGTCGGCAGGGGTTGTCCTAGAGGGGGAGGCCAGTCAGGAAGAGGTCAGTTAGTTCCTGTTCACTCTGGGGGAGTTCAGCCTTCAGGAGCCTCAGCCAGATTTTATGCCATTCCGGCCAGATAAGATGCAGTGGCCTCAGACGCCGTGATCACAGGTATTATCTCAGTATGTGGTAGGGAGGCTTCGGTACTATTTGATCCAGGATCCACGTATTCATATGTTTCCGTACTATTTGCTCATTTTCTAGATATCCCTCGTGAGTCCTTGTGTTTTCCTAGGCATGGATTGGCTATCTCCTTATCATATTGTGTTATATTGACATTCCAAGACAGTCACTTTAGCCATGCCTGAGTCGCCTAGACTAGAATGGAGAGGTTCCTCTGTTAGTACCTCCAGCCGGGTTATTTCCTTCATAAAGGCTCGGCATATGGTCGAGAAAGGTTATTTGGCTTACCTTGCTTATGTGCGGGACACCACCTCTGAGTATCCTACCATTGATTCCGTACCTGTTGTTCGAGAGTATCTGGATGTGTTTCCTTCGGATCTTCCAGGCATGCCTCCAGATCGAGATATTGACTTCTGTATTGATTTGGCTCTAGATGCTCATCCTATTTCCATTCCCCCTTATCGTATGGCTCTTAAGGATCTAAAGGAGTTGAAGAAGAAGCTTGAGGAGTTGTTGGCCAAGGGGTTCATCAGGCCGAGTGTATTGCCGTGGGGTACTCCAATCTTATTTGTGAAGAAGAAGTATGGGTCTATGCGGATATGCATTGACAATCGCAAGCTAAATAATGTGACCATCAAGAATAAGTATCCTCTACCGCGCATCGATGATTTGTTTGATCAGTTACAGGGTGCTCAAGTGTTTTCTAATGTTGACTTGAGATCGGGTTATCATTAGCTGAGGATTCGGGCTTCAGATGTCTGCATTTTGTACCACGTATGGCCATTATAAGTTCCTAGTGATGTCCTTTGGTTTAACTAATGCCCCAACAGCATTCATAGACTTGATGAATAGGGTATTCAGGCCGTATATTGATTCCTTCGTCATCGTCTTCATTGATGACATCTTGATTTATTCGCAGAGCCTGGGTGAGCATGAGCGGCACTTGAGAGTTGTGCTCCAGACCTTGCGGAAACATAAGTTGTATGCTAAGTTCTCCATGTGCGAGTTCTTGTTAGACCCCGTAGCATTTTTGGGGCACGTGGTATCTGGAGAAGGTATCAGGGTTGATCCTCAGAAGATTGAGGCGGTTTAGAGTTGGCCGCGTCCTACTTTATCTACATAGATCAGGATTTTCTTGGGCCTAGCAGGCTATTATCGCCGATTCGTGGAGGGGTTCTCCTTTATTGCTGCCCCACTGACCAGATTGACTCAGAACAATGCCCCGTTTCGGTGGTCCCCCGAGTGTGAGGCGAGATTTTAGAAGCTCAAGTCAGCTTTGACCTCGGCACCAGTTCTGTCATTGCCTTCCGGTTCTGGGATGTATACTGTGTATTGCGATGCTTCACGCGTCGGGTGGAGTATGTGCTGATGCAGGATGGCAGGGTTATTGCTTATGCTTCGCGACAGCTGAAGGTTCATGAAAAGAATTGCCATGTGCACGATTTGGAGTTGGCGGTGATTGTTCATGCGTTGAAGATATGGCGACATTATCTATATGGTGTATCTTGTGAGGTCTATGCTAATCACCGCAACCTGTAGTACTTGCTTAAGCAGAGAGACCTTAACTTGAGGCAGCGAAGATGGCTCGAGTTGTTAAAAGATTATGATCTCACTATTTTATATAACCCGGGCAAGGCGAATGTAATAGCAGATGCTTTGAGCAGGAGGGCAGCGAGTATGGGTAGCTTGGCCTACATTGCAGCTGAGGAGAGACCTTTAGCCTTGGACGTTCAGTCCTTGGCCAATCGCCTTTTGAGATTGGACATTTCAGAGCCTCGTCGAGTTTTGGCTCATGTAGTTGCTTAGTCTTCATTGTTGGGGGAGATTAAGGCTCGACAGTTTGATGATCCATGCCTTGCAGAGCTTCGGGATGCAGTGGTCCATGGCAGGGCCAAGGAGGTTACTTTGGGCGAGGATGGTGTCTTGAGGCTCCAGGGCCGTTTATGTGTTCCTAATATTGATGGCTTGAGGAAGAGAATTTTAGAAGAGGCCCACAGTTCTCGATATTCTGTTCATCCGGGTGCGACGAAGATGTACCGTGATTTGAAGCAGCACTACTGGTGGAGGAGGATGAAGAAAGATATAGTGCAGTTTGTTGTTAGGTGTCTCAATTGTCAGCAGGTCAAGTACGAGCACCAGATGCCAGGAGACCTGTTTCAGTAGATGCCCATTCCTGAGTTGAAATGGGAGCGCATCACCATGGATTTTGTGGTTGGGTTGCCTCGGACTTTGCGGAAGGTTGACGCGGTTTGGGTCATTGTGGATAGATTGACCAAATCGGCGCATTTCATTCTTGTGGCTACTACTTATACTACGAAGAGGCTGGCCCAGATTTATGTTCGGGAGATAGTCCGGTTGTACAGTGTGCCGGTGTCCATTATATCAGATCGAGGTCCTTAGTTCACCTCGCACTTCTGGAGAGCATTGCACAGTGAGATGGGCACGCAGATAGATCTCAGTTAAGCATTTCACCCTCAGACTGATGGTCAGTTAGAGCGTACAATTAAGATTTTGGAGGATATGCTCAGGGCTTGTGTGATTGATTTTGGCGGTCAATGGGACCAGTTCTTGCCTTTGGTAGAGTTTGCATACAATAACAGTTATCAGTCCAACATCGAGATGGCTCCATTCGAGGCTTTATATGGTCAGCGATGTCGTTCTCCGATTGGGTGATTTGAGTCTAGCGAGGCCAAGCTATATGGTACAGATCCAGTGAGAGATGCCTTGGAAAAGGTGAAGATTATTCAGAAAAGGCTCCGCACAGCTCAGTCCAGACAGAAGAGTTACGCAGATCAACGGGCGCGTGATGTAGCATTTATGGAGGGAGATAAGGTTATGTTGAAGGTTTCGCCAATGAAGGGCGGTATGAGATTCAGGAAGAAGGGAAAGTCGAGCCCCAAGTTTATAGGCCCTTTCGAGGTGTTGAGGCTAGTCAGGGAGGTTTCTTACGAGCTTGCTTTACCTCCCGCCTTATCGGGAATTCATCCGATATTTCATGTATCCATGCTCCGGAGATATCAAGCCGATTTCTCTCACGTGATTGATTTCAGCACTATTTAGTTAGATGAGAAGTTGGGCGTCGAGGAGGAGCCATTTGCTATTATTGAGAGGCAGGACCGCCAGTTGAGGTCTAAGATAATTTCTGCCGTAAAGGTCAAGTAGAGGGGCCAACCAGTCGATGAGGCGACTTGGGAGTCCGAGGAGGACATGCAGAGCAGGTATCGACAACTATTCGGCACTTCAGGTACGATTCTACGTCCGTTCGAGGATGAACGTTTGTTTTAGAGGGGGAGATTGTGATGACCCAAAAAGGAGTCATCTCATGTGAATCTAATTTTGACTATGTTACGAGGCCCCAAAAGCCTCCGTTAATCTCACCTCAATGTGCGTGCGCAGTTCGGGCGCGTAGCCGGGAAGCCTTTATGTGAAAACTTGATTAAGAGTTTAATTTATGATAATTAAAATGAATAAAGTTGACTTTGGTAAACGGACCCGGATTTGTGATCCAACGGTCCCGGAAGGTCCGTAGGAAAATATGGGACTTGGGCGTATGCCCGGAATCGAATTACGAGGACCCAAGTCCGAGAAATGAATTTTTAAAGAAAATTGTTTATGAAAAATATTAAAGGCTTATGAACATGAACCTTGATGAGAAACCTGTGCTGTCAAGCCGGTATTATGATTTCGGAGCCCGGAACAGGTTCAATATCTGTTATGTAAGTTATCTATGAAATTTTGTAAGAAACGGACTTGATTTGACGGGTTTCGGACCAAAATGAAAAAATTGGAGTTAATGAAGTTTTGAGGATTTTTAAAGAATTTGAAATTTTGCTTGAAATGTGATTTTATGTTCCCGAGGTCCGAATGAAATTTTGAGATCGGGAATAGTTCTGTTATATCATTTATAACTTGTCTGTAAAATTTGAAATCATTCCGAGTAGCATAGGCCGGTTCGGCGCATTGAAGTGAATTCTAGAATTTCAAGTTCTTAAGGGTTGATTCAATTTGGTTTTGGGGTTGAATTCTGAGTTTCGTTGTTGTTATTCAGGTTCCACAAGTTCGAGCGAGTCCGTATCATGAATACAGACTTGCCAGTGCTTTTGGACGGAGTCTCGAGGGGCTCGGGTGTATTTTAGACCCCCGGGAGCTAAGTTGAAAAAACCATAATTTCTGCTATCTGGTTTCCTTCTATGCAATCGCAGAAGGTGGGTTGCGATCGCGGAGAAGGATTTTGCTGGGCTGTTGATTGTTCTCTGCGATTGCAGCTTCCCCTTTGCGATCGCAGAGGTCTGGGTTCCACACCTTCGCGATCGCAGCCTTTTATCGCGATCGCATGGAGTCGCGTCTGGGCCGCGTGAGTTTGTTCTTCGCGATCACAGGACATCTGCCGCGATCGCAGAGGTCTGGCCAATTGGTCTTCGCGATCACATGACCTCTGCCGCGATCGCAGAGGTCTAGCCAGTTGGCCTTCGCGATCGCATGCCCCTTGTTGCGATCGCAGTTAAGGAACCCTAGGCAATTTTATAAAATACGGGACTTAGCAATTTTCCTCCATTTTCATCTTCCTCTTCAAGTTTTTAGAGAGCTCTTTTAGGGGCCTTCCACCACTGTTATTGAGGTAATTAAATTCCATAGTTTTACTAGTTTCAAACATTAATTCTTAGTTAAATTCACTATTAAATTATCTAAAACCATAGAATTAGGTAGTAATTTTAGGGTTCTTGAGGATTTTGTGATTATCCGTTTTAGGCCATTAATTTAAGTAGAAATCACACATTAATGATCCTTAGGCTATGGGTGAGTGATCCCTTCGAGAATTTTTGGAATTTGATCATGCGGGACCGGGGTTGGAATTTTGAAATTCTTCAAGAATAGCGATTTTAGTAAAGTAACTAGGGAAATTCCCCGCATTGTGCATGCATTGATGTTATTGTATACCTTTGGCTAGTTGCGAGTCCTCGAGTGTAGAATTCGGAGTTTCGGGCGCAAATTGTGGTCCGAGGGGTAGATTCGACACGAGGTGAGTCTCCTTTCTAACCTTGTAAGAGGGAATTGTCCCCCTAGGTGATGTATATGTTATGTTTAAATTGTTTGGGGGCTACGTACGCGCCAAGTGACGAGGTCCGTACGTAGCGACTATTATTGTTACGTCCGGGTAGTTAGGCCCACATCATGCCTTATAGGCTTTTCTCGTAATGCCTGATATGTTTCTTGCAATGCTTTACACTATTTATTGTGACACCATATGTACTATGAAATTATGTTTGCATAGTGTTATTTCTCTGAGGCTTTATGGAAAAATTATTGAATGGCAAGGAATTTGTTGTGGAGAGTAAGTATTGAAATGAATATGGGATCGGGATGTACGCCACGACAGTGTTGAAAAGAAATCAAAATGAATATGGGACAGGGCCGTACGCCACGGAAGTGTTGAAAAGACATTGAAATGAATATGGGATCGGGCCGTACGCCACGACAGTGTTGAAAAGAAATCAAAATGAATATGGGACAGGGCCGTACGCCACGGAAGTGTTGAAAAGACATTGAAATGAATATGGGATCGGGCCGTACGCCACGACAGTGTTGAAAAGCAATTGAAATGAATATGGGATCAGGCCGTACGCCACGACAGTGTTGAAAAGAAATGGAAATGAATATGGGATCAGGGCCTACGCCACGAGATTGTTGAAAAGAAATTGAAATGAATATGCGATCGGGTCGTACGCCACAGCAGTGTTGAAAAGAAATTGAAATGAATATGAGATTGGGCCGTACGCCATGATAGTGTTGAAAAGAAATTGAAATGAATATGGGATCGGGCCATACGCCACGGCAGTGTTGAAAATAAATTGAAATGAATATGGGATCAGGCCGTACGCCACGGCAGTGTTGAAAAGAAATTGAAATACATATGGGATCGGGCCGTACGCCACGACAGTGTTGAAAAGAAATTGAAATGAATATGGGATCGGGTCGTACGCCACGGCGAGTGTAGAAGGTACCTTATGGGAGCGGGCCGTACGCCACGGCGGATCTAAGAATTTGTGATTTTTGTATCATTCGGTGGTCTCACCCTTGAAAGTGCTTTATTGGTTTAGTTCAGCAATTGTTTGGGTTTCTGCTTTTGATATATATATACTTGTTGCTTATATCCCTGACATGCCTACTGTATTTCATCATATTCTATCATATGTTATTACTGTTGGACCTTAGTGAGTATCGAGTCGACCTCTCGTCACTACTTCTTCGAGTTTAGGCGGGATACTCACTGGGTACATATTTATTTAATATGTACTCATGCTGCACCTTCTTTTCTTTCTGTACTTGACTGTACAGGTCCGGAGGATGGTACGTCTGATTATCAGGT
Source organism: Nicotiana undulata (assembly GCA_005239495.1). Taxonomy (NCBI): domain Eukaryota; kingdom Viridiplantae; phylum Streptophyta; class Magnoliopsida; order Solanales; family Solanaceae; genus Nicotiana; species Nicotiana undulata. The sequence continues at coordinate 20,124 of ML272080.1, read as the reverse complement.
CGGTGCTAGATATTGATAGCGTGGTCATACTTCGCGGTGAGCTGCTTTCCCGGCGACTTCCTAGAAGCACCCTGGAGTCCTTTTGTTATATTCTCTGTCCATTTCACTTAAACCGAGACTCTGTATATAGTGTATTCATTGTATATTCAGTAGTTGCCCATGACACTCGTGACACTAGTTCCTGGTACACACGTAGTGTATATTTTGGGTTGTTGGTTGTACATATGTTATGCGACATGCCTAATTGTTGATTTTCCGCTCTTGTAGTTCTATTTCACACCACCACCATTATCATGTTTATATTTGTTTAAAACACGGTTAAAAGATGAAATTTGCGTAATGGGGGATGGTAACACTTAGTGTTTCTATACTGGGTGGCCTAACCTCGCCGTTGGGCGCCATCGCGACCTTAATCGAGATTTGGGTCGTGACACCTTAAGCCGCATCGGCGACCACTGGCCCTCATGCCCAAAACCGCACCTGCGACCTCTCTCTTTGCTTCTGCGGGGCCGCACCTGCTGTCCAACATCCGCAGGTGCGAAAATACTTGAACATGTAACTTCAGATTTGCCTAAGTCCAAATTCTCATACGTTGAGCATCTGAAACACACCTGAGGCCCTCGGGACCTCAACTAACCCTACCAACTAGTTTTATAACATCATTCTAACTTAGTCGAGCCATCAAACCACATCACATAACACCAAAAACAAGATTTAATCATGAATTCAAGCCTAAGAACTTAGCATTTTTTCCAAAATCTACAAACGATGCCGAAACACGTCAAAACTAGTCGGAATGACCTCAAATTTGACTCACATGTCACAAAATGACACTACGGACCTACAACCACTCTCGAAATTCCATTCCAAGCTCGATATTAAAATTTCACCTATCGGCCGAAATCGTCGAAAATCTAACTTTCACCAGTTCAAGCCTAAATCTACTACAGACCCCGGAAACACATTCAAGACGCGATCCTAACTCCAAAATCACTCAATGGAGCTAACGGAGTCAACAAAATTCCATTCCAAATCTTCACACAATTCCGACTACTATCTAGATTCTAAGGCTTACACTCACAGTTAGGGACTAAGTGTCCCAAAATTCTCCAAATATCATAACTTATCACTCCGGCAAGTCCCTATAGAAGAAACAAATATGGGGAAAAGTAGTTATTAGGGGATCGAGCCTCTAACTCTCAAAATGACCGGTGGGGTCGTTACATTCCCCCCCCCCCCTTAAAATAATCATTCGTCGTCTAACGAATATAAATATATACATTATGATGTGAAAAGATGAGGGAATTGGCTGCGCATATCCTGCTCCGTCTTCCAAGTCGCCTCCTCGACCGACTGACCCCTCCGCTGAACCTTTAATGATGCAATATTCTTTGACTTGAGTTTTCTGATCTATCAAAAATGGCTACTTGTTCGTCAACATAAGATAGATTCTTGTCCAACTGGACTGAGTTGAAATCCATTACATGAGCCGGATCAAAGTGATACTTCCGGAGCATAGAAACGTGGAACACCGGATGAACTCCCGCTAAGGTGGGAGGCAGGGCAAGCTCATACGAAACCTCCCCAACACATCACAATATCTCAAAAGGACCAATGAACCTTGGACTCAGCTTACCCTTCTTCCCTAATCTCATGACACCCTTCATGGGCGATACCCGAAGAAAAACACGATAACTACTCATGAACCAAATCACGAACCTTCCGGTCCGCATAACTCTTCTGCCTGAACTGGGCTCCATTAAGCCTCTCCTGAATCACCTTCACCTTATTCAGGGCATCCTGGACCAAATCTATACCCAACAATCGGGCCTCCCCCGGCTCAAACCATCCAACCGGGGACCGGCACCGCCTACCGTACAAAGCTTCATACGGTGCAATCTGAATGTTGGACTGGTAAGTGTTATTATAAGCAAACACTTCAAATTGAAAGTATTGGTTCCATGACCCTCCGAACTACATCACACATACTAGGAGCATATCCTCGAGAATCTGAATCGTGCGCTCGGACTGCCCGTCTGTCTGAGGGTGAAAGTATGTGCTCAACTCCACCCTAGTACCCAACTCCTGCTGAATGGCTCTCTAGAACTGTGATGTGAACTATGTAGCAAACACAACATAAATGAACTAATTAACATAAAACAAAATAAAAATGGGGAAAATGGGGCTAATCTCACGGAACAACCGACTGGGTCGTAACATTCTCCCCTACTTAAATATACATTCGTCCTCGAACATGCCAAGAGTTGTTCCAAAAACCACCAAAATTTCTGTGTAACCCACCATGCACCTACCCGGGGTGATTCCACGTCACCCTATCCCATATAGGTCGTATAGCACAACATAGTTGAAATTTCGAAATCCAACCTGACCTATCAACCTTAGAACCAAATTTCCACTTCTGAAATAATTTAAAAAATCAAAATTCCACAAAGATAAACTGAATAAGTCTGAACACGCTTTATCAAGCCATATCCGTAACCCAAGACGTAATCACGTAATATACCGCATGACTCAAACACTCATAGCAACAACTCCTAATCATAATAGTTGCTCAAAACAACCCAATACAAGTACATATCCTCTTATCAAGCAATGCCTCGCTCTAACACTTTCATATACTGCCGATGATGAAAGAAACACGTAGAAACTAACAACCATTCGTCCGATCAGCCAATCATGGAGCTCCCCCTTTCTCCGACAGGAACTATAGCAGATTTCTATGACAACTTCCGATATCATCCTTCTAACCATGCTGTAGTTAACTCTGGTATTATTCATTCTAGTCCCAATGACACCTTCTTATCCAACACGACCACTCTGATGACCTGACGCACCAATACAATCCAAAGCCATAACTTGTGCAACTCGTGCACTCAATAGCAACATCCTACGAACTCAAATCATAGAAATGATTCACACGAGAGGACTCTCACACCATTAACAATTACCATCACAACACCATGCTAAGATCCTGGCACACATCGTACAAATCAAAACACATGAATCTGACACCAAGGATCATACCTCCACATAACTCCGCTACAATGTATCATCCCATCCATACGCTGGTCCACATGAAATACTTTAAGCCATATTGCTCTAAATCAATAATCATGCGCAATTCGACATCACGTACTCCAAGATATTGACATACCCACGGGAAAATCGAACGATACCATGCCACAAGAATATGAAAGAACATAATCAATATGTCTCAATCCCGCAATACCCAATTACTTACATTACTCAAATCCCGCTATAAAGCCCAAATAAATCTGTACCATATGTGCATATAACCAACAATCACCACTCCTCGAAACATCAAAGAGTAACTCATAGATCACTCCATAATATGAATAAACTCAATGACAATCGAATGGTACATCCATCAACAATAGCAATTCGGAGTCAACCATTCCAACCCGGTGCATAACACACACCCATATTGGCCCTACCAATAACTCTAAATCAACTCTGGTCACCCACACAGAAAGATAACTCTCTGAGGGTTCACAATGACTGAATCATGGCATTTACTAAAATCCGACTAGCTTTGCTCGATTCCTCACAATCCACAACCACAAAATAATCTGTTTATGATAATTCTCAGTCTCGATGTCAATGAAGCGCGTGAATCACCATATCTGACCCCACTCCACCGCTCGAATATATAACACACCTCTAATACTCAATCATTCCACGAGGGATACACCTATAATTCTTCAGTGTCACCAAACAACCTTGAATATCAACAGTCGATCCAACAAGAGAGTGTCGCAATACCAATGAAGCACCCTTCACTCCACACCTTGCCCTTTCTGAACCATGACCTCACATATGCAAATCTCAACTCTACACAACATACCTCATACGCCATGCCATCATATGATAAATATGAGAACTTCATGATCCCTTCCGAACCACAAGAAACTACATACCCAACTAGCAAGAACTTTCCATTTGATCTCATTTAGAAGCAAAATCACTATACATCACCTTCACCTTATGCTAGTAGAAAATATACATCTCTAACCGTGGTAGAAACCATCAGGAACTATCCGAATCTCATTTGTACAACACCAAACTGTCAGGACTGAATCCTTCTAACTCAACCAAGCTACACATGTCACCAAAATCCAAGAGCATTGCTAAGAAACACCTGTAAAAACTCACTGCCTCACAAACACCCAAAGAACTAATCATATCCCTTACCATGCCGATCCGACCTACTACAAAGTCGTCCTATTTATCCAAGTTCCTTTTGACTTACCTTCGAATTGATACTTCTCCTTGCCATAATACCGCAATTATCAAACTAGACTCACCATACGAGACCCAAGCATAAGGCCGTACCGTCTAAGTTTTGTAAGCCGCTGAATACTCTCTCTAATATCCCCAAAAGTACCACATTCAAAATACTTACCCTGAAGAGACTTCCTGCGAATCTAAAGCCATTACCTTCACTTTTCTAGTACTGATATGTAGAATCCATGATAATGTAGAAATTCCACAAATATTGACACCCTCCTACGTAAATCTCAGTTCTAGCCAAATTCACACCTTGAAGATTCCCAATTGTTACGTCCTTGAATCCATCAGAACCATTCTCGAAGGTCATCCACCCTATAGAAATCCCAATTAAACTGACCAAGTAGACAGAATGACCTGGCCCCGTTTGCACACCAACATACTAGGAAGTAATCCACACACTTGAATCAACAAGAAAATTCATACAGTGCACACACTACACCTTTTACAGTTACAACTCAATCATTCAATAAACCCATCTACCCATAGAGTTTATTACAATCTGTATCAAAGAATTTCCATTACTCGCATCATTCCCAAACTCCACCTCTACAGGTCATAACTGATTCACCAATATACCTCGAACCAAAAACAATTCAACACATAATCGTGCAATCAACTTATCATTAACAGACTCCCCCACTTTTCTCAAAGCCATATATCAAAACAATGAATAACTCACAATGCCCATACGCTAACACTGACGCCATATCACAGTGAGATTCAACGAAATTCTTCATGAACTCATATATAACTCAAACCATTTAACATCTCAAATCATCTGCAATCTTGCATTCACCATCGCAATAGTCGTGCCAACTTCCACATGCAATCTAAACTCAACTTACAACATATAACATTTACTGGTAAAGGAGTACTTCCTATGAAACCACCTAAGGGTCAAACAACCTCAGAACACCCCACGAGAGATAACCCCTCATGTTTAGCCTCAAACTGATATCATCTCTATACCCTTCCAAAAATCATAGCTATCACGCAATCACTATACCCTCATGCATTAAAACACAACCAATGCATATCCTCAAGGCATCAAGATACGTGATATAAGAACCTGAAGCTGATGGCAGAACTAATACTACAGTTGTGGTCAAAGCAATCTTGACCTTCTGGAAGCTCTCTCCACACTCTTTTGACCACTTGAATACCCTCACTGGACACCACGTGCCCCAAGAATGCTACTGAGCTAAGCCAAAAATTCACACTTGGAGAACTTTGCATAAAGCTACTCCTCCGTCAATCACTATAATACCCTCCTCAATTACTGAGTATGCTCCTCCTGGCTACGTAAGTACACCAGGATGCTATCTATGAATACAATAACGAAGGAGTATAAATACAGTTGGAATACACTATTAATAAAATACGTAAACTCTACTGGGGCATTGGTCAACCCACAAGACATCACCAGAAACTCATAACACGACAGAAAGATCCGCTTCATTCCACAACTGAATAACGTGAGAGGTCTTCCTATACACTTACAACTCGAAGCCATATGCCTACTCGAGACACTCAATGGTTCTAGCTACATCTCCAGCAAATTTTTTTTTGTCAAAAATAAATAATATGGACACATCTCACCATAAAATCACCCTCACCACATAGTCATCCAGTCACAAGATCCCACCAATAAGGACACAAACGGATATATAAGTCCCAAATGCATGTGCTCACACAATCAAAATCTTAGCACTCAAGCCACAAACAAACCCGGCCTCAAGTCCTCCAGACTGGCCCATTATCAACATGCTTAAATCACATCTCATCCATGGAATCACAAGTCATCGATTCACTGCTGATACCGAGTGCTCACGTGCGTATTCGAATACATGAAAGGAATTCAAAGAGTTACGCTTTTGGCTTAATAAATGGATTCATACGGCAAGAACTCAAGAATGTGAGATTTTTCCTAAGGGTCCTACAGCCTCTCAAATATAAGTACAGACGTCTCCGTACACATCCACAAGACTCTACTAAACCTGCTCATGACCGGTGAGTCCTATGTAACCTAGGCTCTGATACCAACTTGTCACGACCCCAAATCTAAACTAGTCGTGATGACGCCAATCGTGGAACTAGGCAAGTCAAATTAACACTCAAACGTAAAGAATCTTTCATTTATATCATTACTAAACTGATAATCCATAAAGGGTTCGTTTAATCATTTTTAAAACATATAAAACTACGCCGAATCTTAAATACAACCCCCAAGATCCCGGAGTCACTGGTCATGAGCATCTAACAAAATATACAAGTGTGGAACATAAACACTATAATAGTAAGAAGGAAAAAGCAGGGATGCGGACGCGTGCAGCTACCTCGTAATTCTCCGAGAAGTCTCCGGAACAGATAGACAACTCACTCTGCCCTAGAACCTGGATCTGCACACATGGTGTGGGGAGTAATGTGAGTACGCCGAATCAGTAGTAATGAAAGTAAATAGGGTCCGAGAAGTAAGAAATACATACAATCAAGTCATCAATTCACAATAAGCACAATTTTTCTTTCCAACAGTGTATATGTTAAATCATCACGCTTAAAATACCGGTTTTAGTGAAAATCGTTTGAAAAGTGTAATTTCCAACTGTTTCAATAAAATGTCCAAGATCTTTAGTGTAAAATGATATGAATCATAAGTAGCAACTCGGGCAAAAACAGAAATAATAAACTTCCCCTCTGTCATAACATCACTCAGAATTAGTCCCTCAGCATGCCTCACAATCACTCATAATCAGCCCCTCGGGCAACCTCACAACCACTCATGCCTCCCAATTACTCGTCATTTGGCACTCGCAATTAGTAGGTACCTGCACTCACTGGGAGTGTACACACTCTGGAGGGGCTCCTACAGCCCAAGCGCTATATCGCTGCGGCGTGCAGCCCGGTCCACACACACACACACACACACACACACACACACATATATATATATATATATATATATATATATATATATATATTGATGCGGCATGCAGCCCGATCCATATATACTCCTCAGAATATAGGCTCTCGGCCTCACTCAGTTATAAAGCTTCGAAAAGCCACTCGGGCTATCAGTAAAACGGGGTACTAGACCCAAAATATCATTTTATGCATCAAAGTGTTTAAATGAGACTGAGTTCAAAATCAGTTAAGAATAATATGACTTAGTGTAAATCATAGGTCAATATAGTGAGGAGTAGCAGTAAAAATCCCTCGAGGGGTCTAAACACCTGGCACGAGGCCCAAATAAGACATTCCGCCCAAAACATAGTAATAATCTTTACACATGAAGTATCATATGGTTTATAATCAAATACACAACTTAGTAGTTTCTACGGGACGTACCAAGTCACAATCCTCATCGTTGTATGCCACACACTCGTCATCTAGTATGTGCGCCACTCTAAAATAGTGAGATAGTGTGAAGTCCGGGGTTTCATACCCTCAGGACCAGATTTACGGACATTACATACCTCAAACCAGATGAAAACTACTTCGCGATGCTCTTTCCCCTCGACTCGGCCTCACATCGCCCCGAATCTATTCAAAATCAAATTTATACCATCAATATACGCTAAAGGAATAAAGCACACGCAAAAATAATCAAATTACATCGAAAAATCCCGGAATTGGCCAAACCCGACCGTCGGGCCCACGTCTCGGAACTCTCTAAAAATCACATCACAAGAATCCTCATCCATCTACGAATCTATACATACTAAGAACATCAAAATTGGACCTCCAATGGCCCCTCAAATCCCCTACCAAAGGTCTCCAATTACAAGCCCTAATTCCCCAATTTTTCACCCTTAATATCATAGATTTCATGCTTAAACAACAGAAAATCAATGTAGAATCGAGTATTGAGTTCAAAAACATTACCTCTAGATGTTATCCCTCAATTCCCTCTTCAAAACCTCTCAAAAAGCTCCAAACCTGAACACAAATAGTGAAGAACAACTCAAAATCCGCGAAGGGTTTAATTTATACAACAGCCCAGCAAAACCGCATCTGCGGTCCATATATCCGCTTATGTGGCGGCGCACCTGCGGAAAAGCATCGCAGGTGCGGATTCCCTCCTCAAGATCCGCATCTAAGGCCAACATATCGCACTTGCGGTCTCGCAGGTGCGAGCCAACCTCCGCACCTGCGCTCCCAGGCCACGCTCCCTATTTTCGCATCTGCACATGGTTAATCGCACCTCTGGGCATCCCATATGCGGCTTCCCATCCACAGGTGCGTCCACAACAGAAACTTAGAACCAGCATCAGCTTTGCTGCATTTTTCAAAGTTTAAACCTCCTAATGACCATCCGAAATCATCGCGAGCCCCTCGGGGCCCCAACCAATGGTACCCACAAGTCATATATGATCACCCGAACTTAGTCGAACCCTCAGAACACCTAAAGTAACATCCAAACACCAAATCAACTCATGATTCAAGCCTAAGGATTGCTAAACTTCCGAAATTCGCCAACACTGCCAAACTAACCAAACCACCTCTGAATGACCTGAACATTAACACACACCTCCAAAATGACACCACGAAGTTGTTCCAACTTCCGGAATTCCATTCCGACCCCGATAGCTAATTTTCCACTATCGACTGGAAAGTGCCAAAAACTCAATTTCGCCAATTAAAGTCTAATTCTACTCCGGACCTCCGAAAAACATTCCGAACACACTCCTAAGTCCCAAATTACCTAATGAAGCTATCCGAGCCATAAAATCCACATTCTAAGGTCGTTTACCTAATAGTCAACTTTCGGTTGACTTTTCCAACTATTAAACCAACTCAAGAGTCTAAGTGTCTCCTTTCTCTCCACGATCACTCCGAACCCGAGCCAACTGACCAAACAAAGCATAAATGAACTAATTAACACAAAATGATACAGAAAGGGGGAAATGGGTCTAATCTCACGTAATGACCGACCGGGTCGTTACACTAACGAAGTTGATAGAATTCCATTTTGGATCCATCTTCACACATCTCCGACTACGGTCCAGATTCTAAAGCTTAAACTCACAGTTAGGGACTAAGTGTCCCAAAACTCTCCAAATTTCATAACTAATCACTCCGGCAAGTCCCAATAGCAGAAACAAACGTGTGGAAAACAATTATTAGGAGATCGGGGCTCTAACTCTCAAAACGACCTCCCAGGTCGTTACACAACGGTAATATCATAGGGCCTAAGCATGGTTTCTAACATGAATGGCAGTCAAATTATTAGAAGACAAGGAATACATGTAAGCAACAATATGCTATTTCTAATGTGCGTCCCTCATGATGCATGCTCACACGCCCTCACCTAGCATGTGTGTCACCTCCAAATAATCACATCATACAAATTTTTGGGATTTCATACCCTCAAGACCATATTTAAGACGGTGACTTACCTCAACTACACAGAAATCCTACTATGAACTGCCCTTGCCCCTCGAATAAGTCTCCAAAAGCCCTGAATCTAGCCACAAATAGTACGAGATAATTAATATTGGCTAAAAGCATCAATTCCACAAGAAACCTACTAAAATATAGCCCAAATCCAAAATTGACTAAAACCCGGCCTTTGGGCCTACGTCTCGAAATCCGACAAAAGTCTCAAAACCCAAAAGCCCACTCACTCATGAGTCCAACCATACTAAATTAATCAAAATCTGACACCATTTGGTCATCCAAAACCCTAAAGTCCACTCTCCATCTCTCAATCACTAAACCCCCAAATTTTCTAACAAATCCCTAATTAGATGACGAAGAAAGCAATAGATTCACGAAATTTAGTCCAATCCGGGTTAGAATCACCTATCCCAATGTTTTCATTGAAATATCCTCAAAAACGCGCATCACCTCAACCTTCTCAAGTCGAAAAATTGAAAACCCGATTCCAACCTTCGAAGCTGGTATTTTCTTCCCCGTAATTCCGCACCTGCGGACCACCTGTCGCATCTGCAACGCCGTTTCCCTCGCAGGTGCGTATTTCACTTAAGTTTCCAAATTAAACTTCTACGGTCAAACTCTCGCACCTGCACGTGCGCACCTGTTGGCCCTTTCCCACTTCTGCGATCCTTCCCTCTCAGGCCATTTCCGCTTCTACGCTTCCTTTTCTGCATCTGTGGATTAACAGATGTGCTTCTCTTCTCGCACCTGTGCCTCCAGTCCAGCCTAGACTAACCCGCATCTTTTTCCTCCTCTTCGCTTCTGTGGGGCCGCACCTGCGGGCTCCCCACCGGAGGTACGAAATACCACAAACGCAGAAAAATGCAGCAATACCTAAATACAAATTTCTTTTCGATGAGCATCTGAAACATACCCAAGTCCCCCGAGATCTCAACCAAATATACCAACAACTCATATAACCCATTACGAACTTAGTCGAACCCTCATATCATCCCAAACAATATCAAAACAAGAATTACACATAAATTCAAGCCAAATAAACTTTTAAACTTCCAAATTCCTCAAACGACGCCGAAACTTATCAAACTACGTCTGATTGACCTCAAATTTTGCACACAAGTCATAAATGACACCAGAGACCCAACCCAATTTGCAGAAATCCAATACGACTCAGGTATCAAATGTTCCATTGCTGGCCAAATTCGTCAAAATTTCAAGTTTTGCCAATTAAAGCCTAATTCTATTGACCTCCAAATCGCATTTTGTACACGCTCCTAAGTCCAAAATCACCTAACGGAGCTAATGGAACCATCAAAATTTAAATCCGGGGACTTTTACACATAAGTCGACATCAGGTTGACTTTTTCAACTTAAGATTCCAATTAAGAGACTAAGTGTCTCAATTTCACTCCAAATCACTCCAGACCTAAACCAACCAACCTAGTAATACATATCACAGTTACAGAGCACCAAAAGAAGTATAAAAGTGGGAAACAAGGCTACACTCTCGAGGCGGCCAACATGGTCGTCAGATCCTCCTCCTCTTAAACAAATGTTCATCCTCGAACGACTCTAGAATCATACATGCAGTCTTAAATAGGTATGTTTATCATCTCCGCATCTCCCGCTCGATCTACCAAGTGGCCGCCTCTACAGGCTAACCTCTCCATTGTACCTTCACTGAAGCTATATCCTTAGACCTCAACCTTCAAACCTACCACTCCAAAATGGCTACTGGGTCCACATCATAAGTCAAATCACCATCAAACTAGAACGTGCTGAAATCCAAAACATGAGACGGATCACTGACGTACTTCTAGAGCATAGAAACATGAAATACAGGTTGAACACTCGACAAGCTAGGTGGCAAGGCATGCTTGTAAGACACCTTCCCGATCCTCTGAAGTACCTCAAAATGACAAATGAACTAATGTCTCAACTTGCCCCTCTTCCCAAACCTCATAACACCCTTCATGGGTGATACCTTTAGCAGAACATTCTCCCCGATGATGTAAGACGCATCACAAACTTTCTTTTCAACATAGCTCTTTTACCTAGACTACGCCGTGCGAAACCGATCTTGAATAAATTTTGACCTTGTCTAATGCATCCTGAACCAAGTCTACACCCAAGAGCCTAGCCTCGTCGGGCTCAAACCATCTCACTGGAGATCTATACCGCCTCCCAAATAAAGCCTCGTACGGAGCCATCTGAATGCTTGACTGATAACAATTGTTGTATGCAAACTCTGCGAACGGTAGAAACTGGTCCCATGAACCCCAAAATCAATGGCACAAGCACGTTAAATGTCCTGCAATATCTTTATAGTGCGCTCGATTTGTCCGTCCGTCTGAGGGTGAAAGGTTGTCCTCAACTCAACATGAGTACCCAACTCTCCAAAACTGCGATGTAAACTTTGTGCCTCTATCCGAAATAATGGAAACGGGGACACCATGAAGGCAAACAAACTCTCAGATGTAAATCTAATCCAACCACTTTGAAGAATAAGTGGTACCAACTAGAATGAAGTGCGCGGACTTGGTCAGTCAATCCACAATCAACCAAATTCTCAACCCGGTAACTCAAGGCATCGACTAGCACATTGGCCTTCCCGATATGGTACAAAATGGTGATATCATAGTCCATAAGATGCTCCAACCACCTCTGCTGACGCAATTTATGATCTTTCTGCTTAAACAGATGATGCAAACTTCAGTGATCAGTGTAGATCTCACAATGAACACCGCACGAATATTTCCGCCAAATCTTTAAGGCGTGAACAATATATGCTAACTCAAGATCATGGACATGATAGTTCTTCTCATGGGTCTTCAATTGGCATGAAGAATAATAAACCACTCTACCCTCTTACATTAGAACAAACCCAGTACCGATCTGCGAGGCATCACATTACATTGTGTAAGAACCAGAAGCTGATGGCAGAACTAGAACTAGAGCCCTGGTCAAAGAACTATTGAGCTTCTGAAAGCTCTCCTCGCACTCGTTCGACCACCTGAATGGGGCACCCTTTTAAGTCAAATTGGTCAAGGGATATGCAATAAATGAGAAACCCTCCAGAAAATGATGGTAATAGCCCGACAAACCAAGAAAGCTCTGTATCTTCATGGGCGAGGACGGTCTGGGCCGACTCTGCAATGCCTCTATCTTCTTCGAATCCACCTGAATACCCTCACTAGACACCACGTTCCCCAAGAACACCCCTGAACTGATCCGAAACTCACACTTGGAGAAATTTTCATAAAGCTTCTCCTCCCTCAACCGATGTAACACAATCCTCAGATATTGGTCATGCTCCTCCTGTCTACAAGAGTACACAAGGATGTCATCAATGAATACAATAAAGAACGACTTAAGATAAGACTGAAACAAACTGTTCATCAAATGCATGATAGTTGTTGGGGCATTGGTAAGCCCAAAATATATCACAAGGAACTCATAATAGCTATATCGGGTCCTGAAAGTTGTCTTAAGAATATTCTGGTCCCGAATCTTCAGTTGGTGATACCCTGACCTCAAATCAATCTTTAATAAGAAAATAAAAAAACATACCTAGTCACCCCCATCCCACCGCCCCATGCTAGGCCTGGCACTGAGGGGCTTAAGCAGACTGTTTTGGGTGCCCCAGGAAGCGTGGGGCGATGGACTGGGCGATGTTCGACGATTTTCCCTTTTATCATTTTTTTAAATATAACATCCTGATCCCTAGAGCCTTTTATATATCAAATCTACATGTCCCACACCATTCTACCTATACTTCCTATGCCTATAAAGAAAATGCAAACTTTAGTCTACTCCAACTAAAAAGTTTAAAAAGTTAAGCTATTAAAGCAATAAAAATTGGGTTGCCTCCCAACAAACACCTAATTTAGCGTCGCGGCAAAACACAGAGCCTCTCTTACTCTTTAGGGATTAAACCTTTGTCTTCTCACGGTCAATTATTCCTTACCCAATAATGTTTTACTCTATGTCCATTCACTAAAAAAATTCGTTCACAATTAAAATCTCGCAACTCAATTGCACCACAATGAGTGACTCTTACCACCTCAAACGGGCATGACCATCTCGACCTTAACTTCCCAGGAAACAAACTTAGCTTATAATTGAACAATAATACATGTTAGCCGAGCTCGAAATGACGTGTATTGATATGCTTGTCATGCCATCTTTTTGTCTTCGATTTGTAAAGCTTAGCATTTTCATAAAAGTGCAGCCTGAACTCATCTAACTCATTCAACGGCAAGAGTCTTTTCTTGCCTGCGGCTTCAAGGTCCATATTCAACTTCTTTACGGGCCAATATGCTTTGTGTTCATATTCAACATGCTAGTGACATGCCTTCCCTTAAACAAGCTTATACGGTGACACCCAATTAGCATTTTTTATGCAGTTCTATAGGACCATTAGGCATCATCTAACTTTGCAGCCCAATCCTTTCTATTCACACTCACCGTCTTCTCTAAGATTTGCATTATTTCTCTATTACATACCTTAGTTTGTCCACTTGTTTGAGGATGATATGTCGCCACAACTCTATGGAGGACTCCATATTTAGCTAGAAGGTTATTTAACAACCGATTGCAAAAGTGTGTCCCTTCATTACTAATCAAAGCACGTGGAGTCCCAAACCTCAAAAATATGTTCTTTTTCACAAACGTAGCTAACACCATGGCATCATTTGTTGGCAATGCAATCGCCTCTACCTATTTTGACATGTAGTCAACTACTAGCAAAATGTATTTGTTTTCTCTAGACAATGGGAATGGTCCCATAAAATCTATCCCCACACATAAAAAATCTCGACCTCCAGGATTGTTCCTATTATCTGACATTGGTCACACTTCTTAAAAAATGCATGGGCATCTTTGAATAATATGGGCCAAAATAAACAAGATTGTAATACCTTTGCAGCTATTCTATCTCCCATGATGGCCTCCATAGGGTGATGCATGACAATCATACAACACTAGTTCGACCTCCTTTTCTAGTATGCATCTCATCATCATTTGTTCAGCACACTGCTTGTACAAATATAGCTAATCCCAATCGTAGAAGTTCACATCATGCAGAAACTTCATTCTAGCATGTCATTCAGTTTCAGGAGGAAGTACCCTGCCCACCAGATAATTCACACAGTCCGTGTACCATGGGGGAGGGTCTTTCGTGATAGCAAAAAGTTGCTCATCAGGAAAGACTTCTTTAATTTGGCCACCCTCCTCCACGTGGTCATGATTTTCCTTCCTTGACAGATGGTCAGCTACTTGGTTCTTTAAGCCCTTTCAATCTCGTATTTCCACATGAAATTCCTGCAACAACAAAAACCAGCGCATCAATCTTGCCTTAGATTTTGTTTTGTAAATACCCGATTGCTGCATGTTCGGTATGGACTATGAATTTCTTTTCCAACCAAGTATGCTCGAAATTTCTCAAAGGTCCACACCACGACTAACAACTCTTTTTCAGTGGTGGTGTAATTCAGTTGTGCATCATCAAGAGTCTTACTTCCATAGTATATGGAATAAAACATTTTGTACTTCCTCTGGCCTAACAATGCCCCAATAGCTTGGTCACTTGCATCACATATAAGTTTAAATTGTAAGAACCAATCAGGTGCCGCAATAATGGGAGCAACCACAAGCTTCTTTTTGATCTCTTCGAATGCTTTCAGGCAGGCATCATCAAAATTTAAAGTTACATCTTTTCCAAGCAACCTACACAAAGGAGTAGCAATTTTAGAAGTATCTTTAATAAAGCGCCGATAGAATCCCGCGTGTCACAAGAAACTCTAGACACTCTTCACAAAAATGGGTAGAGGTAAGTTTTCAATCACCTCCACCTTCGCCTTATCAACTTCAATGTTGCTCCTAGACACTATGTGACCCAACACGATGCCTTCCTACACTGTAAAATGGCACTTTTCCCAATTCAATACCAGATTTGTTTCTTCACAACGGGCCAATCCCTTACTCAAATTCTTCAAAAAATCATCTTAATAAGACCCAAATACTGAATAATCATCCATAAAAAACATCAATAAATTTTTCAACCATATCGGTGAAAATAGCCATCATGCATCTCTGGAATGTAGCTAGAACATTACAAATACCAAATGACATTTGCTTGAATGCGAAAGTGCCACAAGGGCAAGTAAAAATTGTTTTCTCCTGATCTCTAGGCATATGACAATCTGGTTGTACCCCAAATAACCTTCAAGGAACAAATAATATTCATGCCCCGCCAATATGTCCAACAATTGGTCAATGAATGGAAGTGGAGGTCCTTGCGAGTTTCTTTGTTGAGCTTTCTATAATCTATGCAAACTCTCCACCCAATCACAGTGCGAGTACGGATTAGCTACTTTTTTTCATTCTCATCCACAGTCATCCATCCCCTTTTTAGGCACACGTTGCAATGGGCTTACCAAGTTGTTGTCAGAGATATGAAAGACGATCACTGCATCGAACACTTAATTACTTCCTTCTTCACAACTATATTCATAGTGGGATTTGATCTCCTATTTTCTCAATACTGAGGCGGTTTCCATCTTCCAGAAAGATTTTATGCATGCAAAATGATGTACTGATTCCCTTGATGTCAGCAATTGTCCACCCTATAGACCTTTTATGCTCGTGAAGTACTCTGAGTAATTTTTCTTCTTGTACATTAGTCAAGCTGAATGAGATAATCACTAGAAATGTCTCAGAGTTCCCCCCAAATAAGCATAGCGGAGATACGCTAGAAGGAGCTTTAGTTATAGCGTTGGAGCTTCTTCAATATATGGCTTAGGAGGGACAGAGTGACATGCCTGCCCAACTCCTCAAATCTCCCAAACCCAATTTTCTGAACACAAATAGCGGCATTAGATTGATGCTCGCTCCAAGATCACATAAAGCTCGCCCGACCGCATGCTTATCAATCGAGATTTTGATAGTAAAACTACCCAGATCCTTAATTTTCTGAGGTAGCTTGCTCTGGATTCTATAGCTACATTCCTCAGTGAGTGCCATAGTGTCGAATTCGGTCAACCTCCATTTATTTTCCACTATGTCCTTGATGTATTAGGCATATTTGGGCACTTCTTGCAGGATGTCAACCAGTGGAATATTGATTTTCACCTGCTTTAAAATATCAAGAAACATTTTATACGTGACATCATCCTTCACTTTCTACAATCTTTGAGGGAATAGATGTGGTGGCCTCAAAACTAATGGTGGGGGTTGCTCAGCAACCGCCTCTTCAGTTGGCTTCTCTAACTCCTTTGATTTTTCTGATTTTGACTCTATAGTGGCCGGCCTTTCATTAGAGGTCACCTATTTTCTCTTTTTGGACTAGACTTCTTCTAATTGTCTCTCATTCCTCAGTGACACAACATCAATAGATGCCTTAAGATAAGCCTCAGTGTCACTTGGAAGAGCTCCAACTGGTCGAGTATTTTGGTCACTGGAAAGTTGTCTGATTTGGCGCCCCAAATTTCTCATTTTTGCGGCTTGGGATTACTGGTAAACCATCACTTTCTTTATCATCTATTCTGTCTAGGCTTGTTGGTCAGCCATCAATTTCTTCATCATTTCCTCAATGTGACTTTTTTACTTTGCATGTTGTTCAGCCTAAGGTGGTCTATATTGTTGTTGAGGTGCTTATGGTAAGTATTGATTTGAGCACCTTGGTTTCCACCCCAATAGAAGTTTCGGCGGTTCCTCCAGTTGGGATTGTAAGTATTCCCATACTGGTTTTCTGGCCCCTACTTGCATTACCCACAAAGCAAACAAACTCTAGATTAACTAGGCATAAGCCGCTTGTATGACCCTCTCCACATACTTCACAAAACAATTGAACTTTGTTGCATTGGTTAAGCTTTTCGCTTGTTAATAGCCAAGGTCATCTGATTGACTTGGTTGGTCAGTTTGGAAATCTACATTGATAATTATGAGACGACATCTAACTCAAGAACCCCTGCAGATTTTTCCACTGTGTTTTTTCCCATATCTCCTTACCAATCCCGATTGCATTTGAAGAATTTGTTCCATAATGCATATATCTCATCAAAGCTTTTCTCCAACACTGGACCTCTAGTTGCAGAATCTACCACAATCTTTGTTTCAGGATGTAGCCTTTCTATGAAAGTGTGGGCGAACACTTCATTTGTCTGACTGTGACAAGGACACTCTCTGAGTAACCCCTTGAACCTCTCCCAATCTGAGTATAAAGACTCTCCCGATTTCTATTTCAAGGAGACTATCTCACTTCTAATCTTTGATGTTTTGCTTGAGGCGAAGAACGGTGCCAAAAATTTCCTTTCCAGATCATTCCATGATGTAATAGAATTTGTTGGTTCTTCCTTCAGCCATCGCTTTGCTTCGCCCAACTAAGAGAACAGGAAAAGTTTGAGCCTCACATAGTTTGGAGTGACTTCGTTTGTGATGTAAGTATCACAAATTCCCAATCAGGATATGTTGTTGTGGATCCTCGTGTAGAAGACCCATAAACTGCCCATTCGCATGAAGTGGTTGGATCATGCTCTAATTCAGCTCAAAATGCCTAGTGATTCTGGGCTTCTCAATACTGGAGGTGACATTAGCAATGCTGGGCATCACCACCTCCTGAAAAACCATGTTTTACTCCCCTACCATGTTCACAGGAACTTGAACGAGTGCCTGGAGATTATTTGTATCCCTTGCTTCCCTTAACCTCCTATTAAATGTTCTCTCGGGTTTGGGGTCAAATACTTGAAGTATGTCCTAGCTTCCGACCCTTCGCATTCGATAAAAGTTCCTGAGATCAGAGTAACAGTCAAATAACGTTAGACTTGACGAAATAAAAAATGAAAACGAAAACGATAAAGTAGTCAATAATCAAGTCCCCGGCAACGGCGCCAAAAACTTGTTGCTCCCAAATGGACACAAAAGTATACGTGGTCGTACAAGTAATAAAATGATAAGTCGAGTGTCGAACGCACATGGACTTGTGTCAACTACCCACCAAATTCACCAAGATTATTATTCAGTCGAGCCAAATTCGAGTTGAAGAGTATGCTTATACTAAACTATAATTCTAACTAGTAACTACAGTATCAAGCAGTGAAATAGTTGTTGCGTATTCAGTAGACACAAAATTTAAGGGTTGTGATCGATTCACCAATCTTATTGAGTTCTAGTTAACTCTCCCTTTCATGCAATTCACTCATGGTTACTAATTTATCGAACAATTGCTCTTGTAGCCTTCTCCCTATGTACGACTCGTCTATTCAAAATAGTTTAATGCCTATATTCCTATGAAATCAGTCTATTAAGCACGCATTAAAAGCGATATTTAATTAAGCACTGTGACTAGGTATATTCCTATCCTAACCACAAATCCGCCCCCTCCCCTCCCCTCCCCCA
>ML272079.1:50416-77088 GCA_005239495.1 Nicotiana undulata | reverse complement strand
CACTTTGATTTCATGTTTTTAGGCCTAGAATCTAGTGATTAATGATGGAAAATGGAAGAAGACGATGTAGAAAATACTTACCCACGAGGCTATGGAGGAAGAATTGGCTTGGAGGTCCTCAATGGAGGTTGGGGAAGAAGGAGGAGGCTGAAAATAATGAAATCCCGTGTAGAGTGTTCTGTTTTTGGACTTTCTAAATAACTGGGCGAAAATGTACATCGCGATCGCGGAGAATCTGGTTCACACGCACTGCGATCGCGGCTGAAAGAATGCGATCACGAAGAAGGACCTGAAATTCCCCTACACTGCGATCGCGAAGACATGAATGCGATCGCGTAGCCCAAAGACCCTTCCCTCTGCGATCGCGAACAAGACCTTGCGATCGCGAAAGGTACCTAGCCAGCCCCCCACCCAGACTACCCTCACTCTATGCGATCGCAGGAGCGAGAGATGCGATCGCGAGAGGCATCTGGGCATAAGTCTGCGATCGTGGAGGCAATCATGCGATCGCAGAGAACAACAGTTGGGTCCCTCAGGATAAGCTTATGCGATCGCAAATTTAAGGGTGCGATCGCAGAGAAGAAAACCCCAGACACCAGATCTGACTTCAAGACACCAGATTTTTTGACTCTTTAACACCCCGTTAGCTACCCGAAACTCACCCGAGCCCTCGGGTCTCAAAACCAAAACACTCACAACTCCCAAAACATCCTACGGACTTATTCAAGCTTTTAAATCACCAAAATATCATCAACAACAAGGAATCAAACCTTAAAACTCATAGAATTTTCTCAAAACTTCATAAAGCTTAACTTATCCGATTTCGATCCGAATCACGTCATTTTAAGCCCGTTTTACACCAAATTTCACAGATAAGTCACATAACATATAATAAACCTGTTCCGGGCTTCAAAACCATAATACGGGCCCGGTAACACGGTTTTCACATAATAATTCATTTTCAAAATCCTTTATTATTTTCAGAAAACAGTTTTTAAAAAAAAATTCATTTCTCGGGCTTGGGACCTCGGAATTCGCTTCCGGGCATACACCCAAGTCCCATATTTTCCTACGGACCCTCCGGGACCGTCACATTACGGGTCCGGGTCCGTTTACCAAAAATGTTTACCAAAGTCAACTTTATTCAAGTATTCAATTTGAAGTTCCATTTTAATCAAATTTTCACATAGAAGCTTCCCGGCTACATGCCCGGGCTGCACACGCATATCAAGGTGAGATTAACGGAGGCTTTCGGGGCTCGGAACACAGATTTAGCCAGAATTACTTAGGATGACCTTTTGGGTCATCATATAATACCTCTTGTTTGTCAAGTCGATGAAGTTTGACATTGCATAATATTAAATAAGATGAGATGTATTATTACCCTAGGAAAAAACATGTGTTACATTAGAAGTGACCTGGAAATATGAAAAAAAATATTTCTAAAGGAGATACCAATTCTCTACTCTTTTTCTAATAGACTTTTCGTATTAAGTGCTTGAATTAAACAGTTTTTTGAGCATTTACTTGATATATAAAGTAATCATGATAATTCAAGTTGTGAAGTTATTATAGGTTAGTAATATCGCGAGTTCTAATTTGACCATGTATCATTTCCTATACTTTTTCTTGTTATGTATACCAAAAAAATATAAATGTACTATTAATATTTTAAATTAAGAGAGTCTGAGGAATACAAGAGCCGACTAAAAAGGAATTCAGGTCCAAATCTCTACCTTATAGATTGTAGATTGATGGAGACAGACATTAGTTGAGCCTCATAATTGAGTTCTATATTAATCATTTAAATGATCAGTCTCACTAATACAAATGCGATAATGAAGATATACCAGTGGGTACACTTCCTCAATTGGTGTACCAGGCTTCAAGGAAACTCCAGGTTTCATGCCCTTAGACTTTATACGTTGAACAAGCTCTTGCCAATTATCTGCAAAGTGTAGAACCTTCATTGTAACAGAAACAAAAGTAATGATAAGTAGAAATTAAGGATCCATTTGTGAGCATAAAATATTTTACTGGAAAACGTTGTCCAATTTTCAGGTTTTGGTTGCATAAACTAATAAAAGAACTTGCTAATCAAAATGTTTCACAACAAACAGAGAAAAGAAACTCATATGTTGAAGGCGCAAAGCAATTGATGCGGTGATGCTCCACCAGTACCAATACAATATGCACAGACATGCATATTCAGCTAATTTTTTGTTTTTTAGTTCAAATGTTAGTTGTTATTAGAGTTACTCCAAATAAAGTGGAGAGAATACAGGGGATTCATGAGGGAAAAAATATAGAGTATTCATATAGCTGACCCCAACTAATCCCGAACTGAGACATAATTGATTGATTTAGTGTATTGGTATTAGCTAGGTAGTTAAAGACAATTTTCATGTTGAACTAGTTGAGTATCAGGAAAATAAGTGGAAACATGGTGTTGAAAACCTGGTGTGAGAAATTTTTCGAATTCCTCCAATACTTTCCCGCTTCCAATTTATTACAAATAATGAGTATCAACGGAGTATAGGTTAAGTGATATATGCTGGAGCATGTACAAAAAGACTGGGGGATAATCGATTTCTATGACTGCATAATTTACTTCGGTATCTTTTTTTGTTAGACAGACTCTCCAAAATATATCGCACCCGTGTCAGATCCTCCACAATTATAATACTTTTATAGGACCCAACACACATCCAAAGATACCTCCGAAGAGTCGGGGCAACATATTCATAATACAAATACAGTAAACCAAAAATGATTACGTGAACAAATTTTAGAGAAGAACCAAATTTAAGCACATCAGAGAGCCATCATCATCAACATCACACCAGAGTCTATTGCAGATCATTTTATCTCTATGGTTTGACTCATGGGCATATCTACATTTCAGAAAAAATATATTTTCCAGATAAACAACATACAAAACTCCATCATTTATTTGTTTCAGACAGTGGGATTGTATATTCTACTTTTTGTATATCCAGTTAGTATGTCTGTGACACTCGTGACACTAGTTCCTGGCACACACGCGGTTTATATTTTTGGGGTTTTGGAATGTATATCTATATGTATGTTTTATTTCGGCCTTGTATCTACTATGATTTTACCTTTACTCGAGGCTAGTATCATGTTAGTTGGTATAAACTGGTAATCATTGACTTGTTTGATCGAATGAGAAGGGTATCACTTAGCGAAAGTTATATCGGCTTGCCTAACCCCGTTGTTGGGCGCTATCGCAACCTGAATTAGGATTTGGGTCGTGACAATGTGGTATTAGAGCATGATGTGGGGCCTAACTACCCGGACATGACAATCATAGCCGCTATGTACGGACTCGCTCGAACTTCCGGAACATGAAAAACAACAACGGAACTCAAAATTCAAACCCAAAACCAAATTATTCAACAACTTTTGGCTTATTTACACGTTTGGTAAACACCCAAAGTGCTTATAAGTCAAGTGCTTATAAGCTAAAATTAGTCATAAGTCATAAGCTGGTCACCCTCAACTTATGGCTTTTCAGCTTATAAGCACTTTTAGTTTGACCAACACTTTTACCAATTTATCCTTAACAATAAATAGGGTGAGGAAGCTTGACAAGGAGTTTCGAAAAATGTTTTCCCTTCTCGAAAAATATTTCCCTCCAATTGGAGGAAAATGAGTTGATGAGAAAAATGTTTTTCAAAATATTAAGCCAACCAAACATGAAAAAATTGGAAAAAATATATTTCTTGGAAAACAAGTAGTAATCTTATTCATTTTTCGGTGTTTGGTACGCAAATCAAGGAAAATATTTTCTCAAAAGTATTCTTAAATAATTTTGATACAATAAACATGAAGCCATAAACTTTCGAACCAACAACCTTCCGAACCCACAAATGTTATAAACTTCTGAACCGCAAAACTTTCAAACTCGTAAACTTTATAATTTCTAAACCCGTAAACTTCGACACACATAAATCTCCGAATTCATAATTTTGGAACTTGTAAAATTTTGAACCGTAAACCGAAAGACGAAAAAAGTAAAAGTGAAAATAT
The DNA here is from genome assembly GCA_005239495.1 of Nicotiana undulata. NCBI lineage: Eukaryota > Viridiplantae > Streptophyta > Magnoliopsida > Solanales > Solanaceae > Nicotiana > Nicotiana undulata. Next base: position 73,035 of record ML272079.1, on the reverse strand, counting down.
ATAAAATAAATATTTTCTTCGGAGGGAGGGGGAAGAAGGGGGCGGGTAGGGCAGGGGCAGTGGGGTGGGCGGGGGTGCAGAGAAAAAAAAACAGAAATTTGAATATTACAAAAAAAGTTAAAAAAAAATTGTGCGGGGGTGGGTGGTGTAGAAAAACAAAAAACAGAAATTTGAAATTATAAAATAAAAGTAGAAAAAAATAAATTTGGGGGTGGGGGTGGGTGGGGACGGAAAAAAAAAACTTTTTTAGAGAGAGTCGGTGCATATACGAGTATATCGGCTCGGAGTTGACCCTCGTGAGCCTGCATCACCTATTGCTAAGGTTTATCCTCCGTTACAGGAGCCAGTTCTCCGAGGTCTAGTAAACTAAGGTGGTAGTGCAAACAAGGTTAATTCACATTGGGATCGGTAGTCCCATCTGTCATTTCGTTCTTATTCGTTGTTATGATCTTCCATATTCAACTAGCGGAGATTCACAAAGAAGTATTATGCTATTTACTAGTGAGTGGTATTATTGGACTGATCGTTTTGTGGAAGATGTTCTTTATTTTATGTAATAAAATCGGTCAGCCTTTGCATCACGACGTCGAATCATCTTCCAATGAAATGATGACATGATGTGAGGAAGCCCCGTCTGCACCAATGATACAGCGAGAGGTAACTCTTTGACTCCAGGGATGATCCCATCTCGGTGGAAGAACCGACACACCAAGGGCGTAACCAACGAAAGGTTCTCACACTGTCCCCGACATTGTTCTCCGATGATGTCCCCTAGGCGAAAGGAGCCACCATTCTCTTTCATTCTTAAATCGTTTAAAGTTTAGGGTTTTCACTTCCACGTCCCAGATCGTCGAAGCTACCGTGCGATTGAAATTTCCCTCCTCAACTGGAGGCGGAACCGGGGGGCATCGAGATCGGTATCCTCCTCGAGACCGATGAAGTAATCTTTAAACGCATCATCCTCTCCCTGAGAGTCCCCCACATCAATAGCACCCCAGTTCTCGGTGTCCCGTATCTCCCCTGAGAAAATGATGGGCCCGATTGAAAGCTGCCTACGACATCAACTTCCATAGGGGTTTCTTCTCGCCCCCGAAGAATTTTAGAATCAAGATCCCTAAACTCACCAATCAAGGACTCGTCAGCACGAACTGCACCCTGTCCAACGGATGGCTTGGGGACTGCGCCCAAACCCACCTCGAGGGCCTCATCAACAGAAGGTGGGTCCGCTTGGGCCACCTCTGACTCGGCAACCTTCTACCCATCAATTTTTGAAGCGTTAGCGCTTTGTCTTACCCTTTGTAACAAAGGGCAGTAGTCATCATCTTTGTCTTCAGTTTAAAGACTTTTTTCAGCAACCGAGGTCAGGACCGGGGCATCAGTCTTAGGCTTTCGAGCATTAGGTTTCTTTGGCTTTGGAGACTCCGCTGACGTCTCTTTCTTCCTCTTCTTGTCCTTGGCGGGTTTCGAGGCCTCTTCTTCACTAGGAGGAGGCGGTCTCGTTGAAATGGCCTCCCCGAGGCCTGCACAAGCACGAGATATCAAACACTTTGCCATGAAGATTGCTCATAAAGAATTTGGGAACGATAGCGGTAAGGGCTTACCGTGATTCTTGGCCTGCCATCGTGTCTTGGCCAAATTGCGCCAAACGCGTTTGCTATATGGGCAGGCGAAGTCTAAGAGTTGATCCATCTCAGGAGGTCTTGGACCGCGCCGGGGAACCAAACGATGGCTGCACGATCAGAAGAAAATCAATCAAAAAAGAAAGGGGTCAAATCGGAAGAAGAAAAAGAGGTGTTAAAACATACTCGATATGGGGATACTTACGCTTCATGTTCCATTCCTCCGGGAATGGAATCCTATCGGCGGGGAAGAGGTCCGAGGTTCTGACTCTGAAAAACTGGCTCATCCATCCCCGGTGATTGTCCTCATCGATGCAGGCAAAGAATGCCTTGGCAGATCGACGGTGTAGCTTGATTAAACCCCCTCGGTAGAGATGAGGGCTATACAACTTGATCAGGTGATCGAGGGTGAAAATCATTCCCTCGACCATGTTGGAGAAGTATCGAATCATGTAGACAATCCTCCAGAAAGAGGGATAAATTTGACCGAGTGTCATTCGGTACTGACAATAGAAGTCGAGAATCACCGGATCTATCAGTGAAGAAGAAGAATCAACGGGGCCTATGTACGCTGAGGAAGCCAGATTTATGTGTAACTATTCTTTCCTCAGCTGTAGGGATTTCTACTTGCACCATTTCCCCCCAGCGGCAGTCCATCTTTACTCTCTTTACCTCGGTCACTGCACTTATGTACCGAGACATGGGCTCGCATCAGCCCGGTGTAGAAGGAGATTTTTCGATGGTAAAGTCGGAGATCGTGTCAAAAGGACCAAGGATACACTGCTAGATACTAGGAGGTGTTTTTTATTTGCCCTTAGACTGGCATGACGAGGAAGTGGTTCCTTCCTTTTGAGGTACCGTTTTGGAGGCTTTGGCCATGATTGTAACTGAGTTTCAAAGAAGGAAGATGAAGAAGCAAGCACATAAAGAAGATCAAAAGTAGAACACTGTTAGCTAAGGTTTGAAGACTTGAAGATGTTGTAAAAGACCCGTCTGGGCATGTTTTAGGAGCGGAAAGGTCGAACCAATAGCGGTTCATGGGCTTCTCGAGAATCATGCTGACAGCGACCTCTGCGCAGCCTATACGTCACGTCATTTAATGCTGTGACGAGGCTAACGTCAGAATGGGGATATCGAAGAGGCAAGAATTCAAGACTGTTTCTTATCATTTCATTCTAAGAAACGCGGGGACTATCTGTATATGGCTAAATTGGAGAGTCCGATTTTATGATCATTATGGCATTTCATAGCCCGTCTTCAGAAGGCTCGAAGCACAACTCGAGGTTCAACACCGAGGGAGCATATCGAGGATTCGCCACGCTCGACCTCGGGGCGGTATAAATCGGTGACCATCATCGAAAAGCGGGAAATTCCCAAAAGGCACGTGGTTAGAGTTGACCAAATCTGCAAGAATAGTACAAGTCCGTACCGTGACATTAAATAGTTGTACTAGCTGCACTTCTTTGTAATAATTGCACATGTACTATGTTGGGATTTCCCCCTCCTATATAAAGACAATATACAAGAAGTGTAGCAAATAAACGTCTTAAACTATAAGGCATCTGATATCTTACAGCTTCTGACATACAGTCAACTAAGTTATTATCACATTGTAATAAGCCTCGTTTTTCTGCTGCTTCTCTAAATGTATTGCAACATATTCCATTGCGGTTAGCAAATGTTGGTATGATTTTGGTCATCTAATGTTCATTAATAACAATCTAAGATAGTACCTTTCTCCTTCTATTGGATGACATGTGACTATACGTTCAATAACAACACCTTGCTTTCGGCGTGTCCACATTTTATATTGTTTGGACCATACAAAGTATTCCGGAAATTCCTTGTAGAGTAAATTTAACTTCTTTGCATCCTTATTTTCTCAATTCATCAGAAAGAACTATGTCAACATGGTTTTTCTAATCATGGGGTTATTCACAATTGAATTTATCGTCTGTGTGCTTTTAAAAGAAACAAATTGTTGTCCATCAAGATGTAGCTGAAGATGGTAAACAGATGGAGTCATTTCGCTAATGGAAAAACCAAATAAACGCCAAGTTGCCTCCGGTGGAGAAACCCATCTAGTAGATTGATATTCTTTGATCTCATCTATTTTAATATTTGGATCATCAACATGTACGAAAAAGACAATTTTATCATGTCCCTTACAAATATACTTATAAAGGTATTTAACAACTTTAATATCAGAACAAACTTCAACATTAATATGTCAGTTAAATTTGCTCAATAGATATGGATCGTAAGGAACTACCCATGAATTGTCAAGAAATTGGCTTCTAATATTTGCAAATTTACCGTTATTTCGCCTTCTATAATTGAATCTCTTCCCTCTTAATCAAAAATTTAAGTTTCTAATCTTGATAAGAAGCACTAAAATAATTCTATACAACGCGAATCTGAAGCTGTTAGGCATTTGATATAAAAGATTATGGGTTTTCAAATGGTTAAAAGAAAAGAGTTAACCACCCATATTATCCATTAAAAAGTGGGTTGGATAATGACTTTTTTAAAAACGGGTCAAATATGTATAAAGAACCATATTATCCGTTTAGAAAATGGATAACCAATGGATAACTAATGGGTTTAACTTTTTACATTTGTAAAGCCTCAAACTGAGGGTTACTCAAGTTTGGAAGACTAGTAATTCTCCCAAAAGTGATCGTATTTAAGAAGACATAAATAATATACGTAATTATATTATTCATTATTTAACCCATTTTTTATCCGTATTAAATATGAATCGGGTCGAATAATTTATCCGTTTTTTTTTGTTACCCCTTTTTAATTAGTCTCATATCTGACCCGACCCACTCGTTTGTCAGCCCTGTGAAAGATTAACAAAAAATATGCTGATTGAGGGAAGAGTCTATTCTATACCTAACTTCTGTTACACATATTGTGTGACACTATTCCCAGCCCCTACCTATCTTAGATCTCAGAATAATTGTTATGCCAAGAGATGTCAATTCTTTTACCAGATGATCCCATCTGTATTTTGAATGCACAAAAGTTAAAACTTTGATTTCACCTTTATTCAAAAGTGGGGTATACGTTTTCTTGATTTTTTGTTACCTTCTTCGTGCTACTAAAAAGCTGAAATTAGCTATGTGTCGCTAAACCGTTCGTAGTTAACAATTTTTTTTTGATAATTTAATGTTAATTTGGCGAGCAATTTATTATCTAGCTACGGAATTTGTTTGTCACTACTATTTTTTAGTAGTGTCATCCGTTTGTAACTTGCCTTTTGCTTCTTATAGTCTGTTTGGTCAAGCGTCTCCCCAAGCCATAATCACTTTTTTCCTCAATTTGAGGTATTTGGGCAAACTTTTTTTTGGAAAAAAAGTGCTTTTGGCTAGAAGCAGAAGCAGAAAATATTAACTTCTTCCCAAAAGTAACTTTGACTTTTCTTCCTACCAAAAATACCCCTTGCAAAATATTATATATACTAAAATAACTTTACTTAGTTTAAACTATTAAGTAATATAAAAAGATATATTTAAATTATCTTAAAAGAATAAAGTACCTTTCAATTTTATTTTTATATTTTATTTAAATAAAATAAAAGAAAAACTTAAAAAATAATAAATTTGTAAAATTATTTGTCTACTTATATAAAATTACTATTAAGCAAATCTTCATGTCCTTATTTATAATTTGATATGTTAAAATACTTTTAAAAAAGCACAAAATAAATTAATTTTTCCACCTTGGCCAAATAACAATTACTCTTTTTGATTAATATTATATACATGTCTATATATGTGTAGTACAAGTGCATGTAGTAGTGGCAGAGATAGTGCATAAATTGGTTGTATATGTTAGCATGTGAGAGAAAGGGAGAAGGGAAAGAGGAAAGGTGGAAATCAAGTTGCCTTTAACTTATTTTTAAGTTATTAACTATATTTTTTTACAAATAATTATCTATAATTATCTTTATTGTTACCTCATAGTTTAAATATTCTTTTTACATAATTACCTCGCCAAAAAAAGAGAGTTAGGGTAGGTATCTCGCGTTCAAGTATGGTCTAGGGAAGGACTGCACCGGAAAAATATGATGTAAACAGTCTAACCTAATACAAGTATTATTGGCTACTCCCATGATTCGAACCCGTGACTCATAGATCATACGGAAATAACTTTACCGTTACTCCTAGCCTCCCCTTCCAACAAAAAAAATTAAAAATATTTGTCATCATATTGATATTATCAAAACCTGAGGGGGCAAACTAATGTTTATCCAGAAGTCCAAACTGCAACCTCGTAAAGATGCATAAAGATATTTTTTTCAGAATAAACTGAGGCAATATCGCTAATTCCAAAAGATCATTCAGTCTTCTCTGAAATTACACATTTCCCTTCAATTTATTTTTTGTGTAAAAATGGCGTCAACAAGTGCTCTCTCAGCTGGAATTTCAAACCTCCATAACTTCTCCTCAGTCTCCTTCTGTAAGCTCTTTTTTTTTTTTTTTTTTTTTTTTTTTTTTTTTTTACTATAAGTTATTTTATTCTAATTAATTTTAGTTAATTTTTTGTTTAGATAACTATTAATAATTATTTTGTATTGGAAATTTGGAATGAATATATAGGATTCATGTAGCTGATTGTTAGTTTCTTATTTGATTTCTCTGCATTATAGGTTAGTAATTATTTGCAGAACAAACTGGCAATTTAATTAGTACATCCAATTTATTCTACTTTGGTTAGTGATGATGTGTATATTGTAAGTAATTTACAAAATTAGATGTTGTTATGGCTTATGCTGGCATGACATTGTTTCCTTTTTAGTCTGTTTCATTAATTTAAACATCCAATTTACTTGTAATAACACGAATTTGTAGCCGCACAAATGTCATGTCATGTTTAAGACCGCAAGTTCTAACAATATTTCTTTCTTAAACTCCGTGCCTTGTCAAACGGGTTAACATAAAATGAAAAGAAGGTACTAATAGTTCTTTGCTGCTAAGGAGTTTGTGTTGATATTTCACAGAAGGCCCTAGGTAGAAGCTATTAAGTATCCTCGATGTAAAGATAGCAACTTTCTTTGTTGAATGAGGCTAATTTTGATTGTAATCACAAAATTTTCTAATTCGCGGAAGTCCTTAACGTGGATGTGCCCTTCCTGCTTGAAGTGCGCGCACGCGCGCACACAAACACATAAACGATTTTGAAATGTAGTGGCCATTGACACAAAGGAGTAGTGGTATGGTGGTACTATATACTCACTGACTTAAAAATTTTGTATCCGCCTTTGTCCTAACATTTTTCTTTTTGATGTCCCGTATGCAAACGATTTAGTAAATTTCTAACAACAATAGGAAAATCCTATCCATCTTTTGATGGCATGTAAATTGTTAGATATTTATAAAATGAGATGCCTTTATGGCTTATGTTTGTGTTTATAGTTTACAGAAAGCCCTAATAAGATAAAGAGAGCCAGTAACTCGAAGCTATTAGCTTTCTTGATGTAAAGTTAGCAACTTTCTTTGTTGAACAAGGTTAATTTTGATGGTAATGACAAATTTTCCAACTTGTGAAAGCTCATTATTGTGGATGTGCCCTTCCAACTCAAAGTACACGCACACACACTCTTGGTAACAGGTCAAGCCCGAAGGTTGTTCCCGTCCCTGTCGGTGGAGATGCCAACCTTCTCTCCTTTTTACGAACACAGGCTCACACTCATATAGGAACGATTTTGAAATAAATGCATTTGTGTTAAGTTTGTGACCATTACCACAAAGGAGTAGTAGTGTGGTGGGCACTCTACACCCACTGGCTTAAAAATTCTATAGCCTCCTTTGTCCTGACATTCTATCTTTCCATTGCTATTCGCGACAATGGGAAACTCCTATTAATTTATTCAACTTTTCCAGCAACAGCCACCGAAGCTGGCTGTCTATGCATATTATGTGTTTTTCATTTCCTTCAAATGTGTGATAGTGTTTGTGACGGTTTGATTCAGTAATAAATAAGTTTAAGGGGAGTACTTCTGTTTGAAGCTACGAAATATGTTAACCTTCCTATTACTTGTACAAATGTGCCTGTTCTGTCAAGAGACAAAGCTCATGCTTAGCAAAAAGGTTAATGCTTTATCACCATGTTTTATTCCAGACATTGTTTCAAACTTCTGGATTTAGAGGGAAATTGCTTATTTGAGTGTCAATATTTGGTCAAAGTTTCCTTCCGTTTAGACATTTACTTGGGTAAAAGATCTAGCACGTCTATGGAAAAATGCTTTTCAATGATTGATTATTACTTTTAAAAGACGTAAGAGGATGAACGTGGACTTCTGGCTCTGCGCAGTTTGGGTGTTAATTCTTGCTTTCTGTACGTTGTTTCAGCACTGGGAAAATTAAGCACCTAATGAAGTCTATATTATTTCACTATATTGGTCTTTGCAGACAAAACAAGTCCTAATGTAAATCGAGTTGGCATGTGGACTTTATCAAGATCCGGCTGTCGAAAGGTTTCAGATAATCCCAGACCTATGCAAATATGTGCTCTGTTTGGAGGCAAAAAGGATGATAATGAGAACAATAAGGTATCAGAGTATATTCCCTTCATTATAGAGGATTTTGTTGGTTACATCGACATTGGATCTATCTAGTTCACTGGCTTATTAGTAATCATTTTAAGCTATATATACCTGCACATAAAGAGCACAGTGCAAAATTTTCTTCTGGTAGCTTGCTTATATTATCTCCGCAATTAAAAGAATCAAGTTCATTGTGTTTTTTTGGTAATAACATTGAAAGTCAACTGAAGCTCATTCAAGAAACATGGTTGTTTGGGATTATTTTTTTATGATAATGGGAAATCTCCCGAGGGTTAATGGTGCATGGTTCGAGGCTCGGTGTATAATGGGTCCGCCCCTCTACCTTTCTCCGCTTAAATACCAAGCTTTTATTAATGGTATTGGTTGGTAGTATTTATTTCAAAAACATTTAGCAAGTAGAAATTCATTGACAGAACTATTTCAATTCTTGTTCATGTCATTGTTACCCTTAATAATGGGTAATGGATCACATTGTACAAAGGTGGATGGAGAGCCTTGAATTCGTGATTTGAAGTGGCCCCTAGGATTGGTAATCCTTGATCCTTCCATGAACTAAACTAACTGCAGATAGTAAAAGGTTTTAACCTTGAACTGGCTGATGCGTCTTGATTAACGTCTATTTCTGAAATATGGAGGAGTTGGTTATCCAAAAATATGAAATATGGGGGGGTGTTCAGACATCCAAGACCATATCTTTCATGGATGCTGAAAGTTCCTTTCAAGTCTATTCAGGACTTGAATAGACTTCTTGGGTATTGGTTCATCAATACCCCAACATATTCGTAAGGTTTGTTCATGGGTAGAAAATTAAACGTCTCTGTTCAGTTTAAAAGCTCGTTAGCCTCGAACCTTAGGTTACTATGAGTGCAAGTGTTAGAGCAACTTGTAACGACCCAATTCTCCCTCCGACTGGGTCTCGTGACGGCACCTAGTCTAGACGACTAGGTAAGCCTATTACTTAAGCGAACTTTAGATAAAATAGGTAAAATAACAGTAAGTGAAATAAATCATAATAAAGTCGACGCCGCTCGGCATTAACAGTTACTTTACCCAGAACCCGGAATATCACCATACATCACAAGCTACTCTACTGCTCAATATGTACAACTGGAAAAGAAAAGACCGTATAGTTTCATCTACAAGTACTACAACTTCAAGATAGGAAGGGGACTCGGAGATCTGCGGACGCTGCAGACGATACCTCAAGTCTCCTGGTACTGGCTACCGCTGCTAACGATGGTACTGCGTACTAGGACCTGGATCTGCACATGGGGAAAACATGCGCAGAAGGGCGTGAATACTCCACATTCGGTACTCAGTAAGTGCCAAGCCTAACCCCAGTCAAGTAGTGACGAGGTCAGGTAAAGGCTCTACTGAGATTTGCAAAATGACAGATATAGTAAGCAAGTAAATAAAACAGGTGATAATCAACAGGAAAAAAAATGATGAGTAAAGACTAGCAAGGACAGTATAATCAAATGCTCGGACCAACGCAATATGTATATAGAGCTCTGTAAGAAAGTAAAGGTACAATGCAATGCAATATGAGGGAAAGGCTTAGGTCTCTGCCCGCAATCCCTATGTATGCAATGCAGTATGAGGGAAAGGCTCAGGTCTATGCCCGCAATCCCTGTATACAATGCAGAATGAGGGAAAGGCTCAGGTCTATACCTGCAATCCCTGTATGCAATGCAGAATGAGGGAAAGGCTCAGGTCTCTGCCCGCAATCCCTATGTATGCTATGCAGTATGAGGGAAAGACTCAGGTCTATACCCGCAATCCCTGTATGCAATGCAGAATGAGGGAAAGGCTCAGGCCAAACTCAACTTTGTTATCAACGAAAAAATAGAGGAATTGTCTTCATTTCTTTTTGTATTCAGGTGTTTGACTTGGGAAGATGCTTATTCATTTGACATGTTTTTCCATTTAACCTTTTTTAATCTAAGCTTGTATGTCATGGAAGTGTCGTGGTTCTAAAATTTGGATGGCAAAGTGCAAGTTTCTAAAAAATCTCTCTGAAGTCATGCAGAGTTAACTGAAAAGAAAATACAATAGAAGCATAATATCCATATATGAGGTACCAGCTAGTGGTATTAACACGTAATCGTGTTGTTACATTTAAATTAGGTAAAGCTTTGGCACATTACATTAGTTGGGATTACTTTGCTAACAGGCAAATTATTAAGTGTTCGAATGAAATGAGTCCTAATAGAGCGGAATGAATATTGAGGATTCAGATAATGGACCTAACTTGAGGCACAGGAAACCCCATATGCTATGCAGTATGAGGGAAAGGCTCAGGTCTATGCCCGCAATCCCTGTATGCAATGCAGAATGAGGGAAAGGCTCAGATCTATACCCGCAATCCCTGTATGCAATGCAGAATGAGGGAAAGGCTCAAGCCAAACTCAACTTTGTTATCAACGAAAAAATAGAGGAATTGTCTTCATTTCTTTTTGTATTCAGGTGTTTGACTTGGGAAGATGCTTATTCATTTGACATGTTTTTCCATTTAACCTTTTTTAATCTAAGCTTGTATGTCATGGAAGTGTCGTGGTTCTAAAATTTGGATGGCAAAGTGCAAGTTTCTAAAAAATCTCTCTGAAGTCATGCAGAGTTAACTGAAAAGAAAATACAATAGAAGCATAATATCCATATATGAGGTACCAGCTAGTGGTATTAACACGTAATCGTGTTGTTACATTTAAATTAGGTAAAGCTTTGGCACATTACATTAGTTGGGATTACTTTGCTAACAGGCAAATTATTGAGTGTTCGAATGAAATGAGTCCTAATAGAGCGGAATGAATATTGAGGATTCAGATAATGGACCTAACTTGAGGCACAGGAAACCCCATATGAAATTGAGGCATATTTTGTGTTTGTTGTTTTACCTTCACGGGGCACTTAGGAAATGTCTATTTAAGTAATGCAGTCGCTATCAAATGTATAAGCTGCCCCTCCTCAGCCTAAGCATGCGTGTAGTTCTATATTCAACTTATTATGCTTCACCTCTTGTTCACTCATAAAAAGTATTGTATTATTTCACTTGACCAACCTCAGTTTGTGTATCTTGATCTTAGGCAGGTCTTCTGGGAAACATGCAAAACTTATACGAGACGGTGAAGAAGGCACAAAATGTGGTTCAAGTTGAGGCAGTGCGAGTACAAAAAGAGCTCGCTTTGTATGTTTCTATATAGTACAGTTTGTAGTATGTTTTAACCTTCTCATAAGATTGCATTATGAGAACACCTTATATCATTTTTCTACTTATTCTGTTTTGGTGGTTTGTATTTTCAGAGCAGAATTTGATGGTTACTGTGAAGGTGAACTAATCAAGGTATGTGTTTTTCTTGTTTTATTTTGGTGTCGTCTAATTGGATAGATCACTTCTAAGTGATCTAACTGAAATACCGATTCAACTGCTCCTGAATTTAAGATGCAAACTGGGAGCCAATCTTACTTGGGAACTAAAGGGTCTGCTTTTTGAGTTTAGACATTAGAATGCTCAGTCTTGGCCAGCATTTCTTGCCAAAAGTTCAAGCTAAAATGATTAGATCTTTTATGTCGGAGTCCTTATTGTCTACCTGCGTCTCCTGTCTTTCACTATGTCTCTCTAGATAGGATTAATATAGACGTGTAGACAGAAATGATAACTTGGAAACGTTAGAGATATTCCAATCATTTTCTTATGAGCAACATTAGAGACTTATCAGTATTTACATCATTTGCAGGTAACGCTGTCTGGGAATCAGCAACCTATACGTACTGAAATTACTGAGGCTGCCATGGAACTGGGGCCAGAAGTGAGTATATATTGCATGGAACATCCTAATTATGTTCTTCTATTTTATTTGACCTGTCAAAACCTGTTACATAGTATTTTATAGTTGGATTCTCAATTGTCAATCGCCTTTTTGCTCTATGCATCAAGCAACTATTTTATCTGCAGTTTACCAAGTTGCTAACTCCTGTTATTGTGCCCATTGAGATCCTTGTGCTCTTAATTTTATTCATGCTTTGCCTTCACATACCATTTCTTTGAACCATTATTTCTTTCCCTTAAAATCAAGATGTTTATACTTGGCGATAAGCGAGTAAACTATGCAAGTGGCATTTGCTGTATACTCCCTTGTTCTGTCAGAGCAAATGAAATTATTCACGAATGCACTCCACTTCCAACCAAGAGGTTGTGAGTTCGAGTCACCCCAAGAGCAAGGTGGGGAGTTCTTGGAGGGAAGGATGCCGAGGGTCTATCGGAAACAACATCTCTACCCCAGGGTAGAGGTAAGGTCTGCGTACACACTACCCTCCCCATACCCCACTAGTGTGATTATGCTGGGTTGTTGTTGTTGCACTATGCATTGTCGGTTTCCCCTTTCAAGGAGCCCTGTGGAATATGACAATAAATGAATGCAGCATGTGATTTTGTGCGATGTTAGTTCCCAAATGTTAAAGAGAGTCCGAATATTTTTCTTGTGCAGAAACTTTCACTTTTAATTACAGAGGCATACAAGGATGCACATCAGAAAAGTGTACTAGTAAGAGCCTTAAACTGCTTCCTTTTAGTTTTACTCCGTCGTTTCATTTTGTTGGACACTCCTTTTTTAGTCTGTTTCAAAAATAATACTCCTATCTATATAACTATAAATTTTAAATTTTCATTTTTCCCTTAGTAACATAAATTTTATAGCTGCAAAAATATCATCGCATGTTAGAGGCCACAAGTTCCAAACTATTTTCTTTCTTAAATTCCGTGTTTGTCAAACTCCATCATGTAAGATGAAACGTAGGGAATATTTTTCACGCAAGATAAGGCTGCATAAAACCCAATATGGTCCGGTCCTTTTTAGACCTTGCACTAAGCCGGAGCTTAGTGTACTAGACTGCCCATTTTTATCCACCCAAAGGGAAGCAACAATGGTTCTCTATCTACTCTATGTGACACTAACCTTTGGGTTAACAGTTGGAGGTAGAGACGCTTCACCAGCAGTGGCGTATCTACAAAAGAAACTATGGGTTCACCTGAACCCATTGTTTTAACTGACCCTGTATATCTGTCAGAAAAAACTCATTAGTTATGTATAAATAGTAGATTTTAAATTAGACCCAATATGGTAGAATTTCAAATCTGAACTCATAAAGTTCAAATTCTGGATCCGCCTCTGTTAACCAGTAGTCCATTGGTCCTCAATCGTCATCTCAAACTTATAACTAATTCTATCTTTAGATTTGTTATTTGCTAACACGGCTCTTATGTTTCAGGCAATGAAAGAAAGAATGAGCGATCTTGCACAGAGCTTGGGAATGCCAGCAGGCCTCGGCGAAGGATTTAAACAGTGACATTGTCTCGTGAAGAATCATCCGTCACTGAGTTCCATTTTTGTACTCTAGACGACGTTAGTAATATTTGCATCAACCTTATGAATACATGCTTTATTAAATTGTAGTTTATGAGTAAAGATTATGCATTCAACTTTTTTGGTTTGAACGTTCAATTTCTTTCACAATGAATAGAGTTGTCAAAGAGTTGAATCATCACTTTGAGTGCTGCTTCTTGAGATTTATTGTCAAATATAGTAGAAATGACACCAGATAGCCATTCCAAAAGGGCTGTTATTTAGGAATTAGCCAGTTTGTCCTGAATTTAAGTTTTTCAGGACAAAATTGTCCTGAAGTTAAGTTTTTTAGTTTAAAATTTCAGGAGAAAATACGTATTGGCTAATCTCTAAATACTCCCTGGAAATGGCTATACGTGCACTTGCCCCAACAATGGAGAAATTCAAAAAAAGATTGTACTTTACTTGTCAAATACATAAACATTGTACACTTTATTCTTTTTTCTAATACCATAAATGTTTTATATAAAAATAAATATAATGATTCATTTTTCATCCAATAACAATTTTCTTGGACCAAATGAAAGAGATTAGACAAAGAGATTGGTGAGAATCTATTGACCAATTTAATGTCGACGAGGTAATCAAAATATGAAGCTTGGTTAAATTTATTATTCCAAAATAAATAATCATTTAAAGCAACTCGAGAATAATATTTATCTTCGTCACAAAGCCCCTCGAGAAAATATAGATAAGGCACCTAGTGCTTCGTAAATGGATTGATTTATTTTTATTTCATGAGGGGTTTGTGACGAAGATATAGTCTCATTTTCCAATTGCTTTAAACGATTATTCATTGAAAACAAATTTAACCAAGCTTCAAATTTGATTACCTCGTCTCCTCATGAAATTTCTTCTCGCATTTCAAACTCACAAAACCTATTTTGATTAGGCTCGCTTAGTCTCGAGCACGTGGATCTTCTGACGCCCTTCGCCTTTAAAGTTTATTGATCAATTGTTTTCGAGGTTACAAGAAACGATATATCACAGTTATTTATACGCATAAAACTTTTCGATATGGTAAATACTTGCACTTCTAACCAAATATTGAAATTGGAAACAATATCTTCTTTATGATAAAGATTATAGTAACAAAATAAAATGGACTTGAAACTTAAGAAACTAGATCTGAATTTTTAAGTTAAATAGATAAATTTTTTAATACACTTTAATGAACTTTACAAAGTTATGATTATTTAGTGTGAATATAATTTGGAAAAACATTAGTTACATACAAAAATCTTTCAAATTTCAAATTGTATATTTGGCTACAAAATGAAATTATTTTTTGTTGATTGACCAAATGTGTAATATTTTCCTTAATCCATGAAAGCTTATAACACTTTTTGCACATGAAATTCGTTACTCCCTCTGGTTCACAATAAGTGACCAGTTTGCTTTTAGCAGGCTCATTAAGAAAATACTAAATTCTATACAAAAATATCTATTATGACTAAACTACCCCTAATTAACTATTTAATGTGAGGAGTAAGAAAACTTTTTTGGGATATATACATAAGGGTTATTTTGTAAAAATAATGAATTCTTTCTTGATTATATAAATGGACACTTATTTTGAACCAGAATGAAAAAGTGTACCGGAGGGAGTTCTTTTTTATTTTTATTTTGCTAATAACATGAAATTCGTTACAAAATAGGAAGTTACACATTAATTTCTTGATAATAGAGGACAATTTGGTCTTCACACGGAAAAAAAAGTCAAAGCTGACGTCTTTTCATATATAATATTCCAAAATTAGCATCTTCGCCTTCAATTTTTCATTTTCGTTTTTTTCCCCTTTCAATTCATTCCTTTGCCTTTTCCTCCTGATTTCACAAATTGATAGGTATGAATAATTAACACCTCTTTCTTCTAATTAAAGTTTTTGATATTATTTATTTATTCATTTATTTATTTATTTGTAATCCTTGCCTCGTTTTTTTTTTAGTTTTTGGGTTAGCTGGATTTATTAGGAGTATGTTGTTTTCGATCTGAGATTTTTTTTAATTGCTTAAAGGTGCTTGGATTTGGGTTTTTATGGTCCGATCTGAGTTGGGTTTTATTTGCTTAATTGAGGAAATGATTTTAAAAATATTATTCTTTTATAGTTTTTGGTTGTAGTTTGATTGCTTGAATTATGAAAAAGATTTGGTGGGTTTATTGATTTTTTTAGCTTGATTTGGTTTGAGGATTTGTGGGATTTTCATAAATTCTGATACTTTTCTCTTTAAAATCAAAAGTTCAGATTTTTAATTCTCTTGTGTAAACAACCTCTCTATCCGTGCGTACATTCTACCATACCCAGACCCCACTAGTGGGATTCTACTGGGTTGTTGTTGTTGTGTAGGCACAGGACGTTAAATTTGATACATGTGCCTTTTCTTAATCTTGGAAATTATAGTTTAGGAAACTCTTAATTTGCTTTAAAAGATAAATTATTTACTGGTTTGAGAAAGAAGTGGATCTGAATAGAGCAAATTAGATATGCCCCTAGGGCTTTGGTCTTCCTCTTGAGCCGAGGGTTTATTGGAAACTGCCTCTCTGCCCTTTCGGGGTGGGGGTAAGGCGTAGTTGTTGTTGTTGTTGTTGGCTTTGGTCTAGTGGTAAGAGTGTAGCTTGTGATGTATGGGTTAGACGTACTTCACGGGTTTGATCTTTGTTGCTGACAACAGCCTGGCATTTAAGTCAGTGTTGTCAAAGGCGCGCTTAAGCCCTGAAGCGAGGCTCAAAAGACGTTGAACGCTTCGCCTCACATTGTGGGCGCTTTATAGTGGCATCAAAGCTCTAAGGCACTCTTCCTTGCCAATGAGTGTAATCCTGAAAAGGCGATCTTAAACAATTGATATTTCTTTGTCCATATAATTGTTATTCATGCTTATAATGATTAGTCTTGGACTACATGCATATTTTTATTTTTCCTCCCGTTGCGCTTGTTTTCATTAAAAGCCCACACTTTATTTGCGCTTTGCACTTAAAGCCCCAATGGACCTTAGAGCTTTTTTGCGCTTTTCACCTTTGATAACACTGATTTAAGTGGAGAAGTGCGGGTCTATTATATATCGAGTTCAGAACTAGTGGCGACGGCAGGAATTTTACTAAGGGGTATCAAGATATACAGAAGTCAACACACATAAGAAAATAAGGGGAGTGAACATATATTATATATACATAAAATTAAAAAATTTGACCGAGCTAAATATTGTAATTTTCCTACGACACCCCTTAGTATTAGGTGACTCCGCCACTGTTTAGAACTATGCGCCACTGCCCTGTTCATTTAGTCGAACTAACAAGTTTGTGATTGTGGTGTAGTTAATTGAATATTATGTTGTGATTTTGTAGCCCTTCTCCCAATCCTTTGATATGTGAGCTTTCAAAGTCCAGAAAATCTTAAAGTGTTTTTATTGTTGCCAAGTTATGTTCTTTAAGATTTTTTGTTCTTAGCCGACCTCAACTTGTTTGCGATTGAGGCGTAGTTGTTGTTGTAAGCTTTTTCTTTCTTGATTGCTACACTTTCCTCTTTTAGGCTAAGAAAAGTTCCTGACTTTCCATACGTTGAATCTGTTATAGGACCTGCATTTTGGTTCTCTTTTTCCAGCTACGTTCATCAACGATGCAAGTTTTATTTTCACTTGTTTTAAGGGGTTTAATTTGCCAGCTGAGAAGTGACTTTTTTTCTTAAAACTACGTCTTTTGTTTGCAGGGGTATATTTAGAATCCAAAGATGTTAGAGCAGTTACTGATATTTACTAGAGGGGGTTTGATCCTCTGGACATGTAAAGAGCTTGGAAATGCTCTCAGAGGTTCTCCAATTGACACGTTGATTCGTTCATGTCTTTTGGAGGAACGTTCAGGTGCTGCTTCATATAATTATGATGCACCAGGAGCTGCATACACTCTTAAATGGACGTTTCACAATGAACTGGGGCTTGTGTTTGTTGCTGTGTATCAGCGAATTCTTCATCTTTTGTATGTGGATGAATTGCTTGCTATGGTTAAGCGGGAATTCTCGGAGATTTATGACCCCAAAAAGACTGTTTACAATGAATTTGATGATGTTTTTCAGCAGCTTAGGAAGGAGGCTGAGGCGCGTGCCGAGGAAATGAAGAAGTCGAAGCAGGTCGGCAAGCCTGTCACCAATAATCTAGGTAAGAAGCAAGGACAAGTGCAAAAGGGCATTATGAATGGAGGTAATCAAAAAAAGAGTGGTTCTGAATCAGGAAGTGATGGTGGTGATAGCGATAAAGTAAAAAGTCGTGCCATGGAAAATGGCCATTCTAACAGTAGTAATGGAAATGGAGTAGTACAGGCTAACGGTAAAGAGAATGGAAGTTCTGATTCTGGGGCTTTTGATGTAAATAAGCTACAGAAGCTTAGGGCTAAAGGTGGGAAGAAAACTGATACTGTTATAAAGGGTTCCAAGGCAACCGATACCATTGTAAAGGGTTCCAAGGCAGAGCCTACAAAAAAGATAAAGAAGAACAGAGTCTGGGATGATTCACCTACCGAGTCAAAATTGGATTTCACGGATCCTATGAGTGAGAATGGGAATGAGAATATAGCAGTTGTGGCAGCAGTTCAAGGTGAGAGTATGATGGACAAAGAGGAGATTGTGAGTAGCGATAGTGAGACCGAGGAGGATGAGGAGCCGGGGAAAGACAGCAAGGTCGAGGCAAAGAAGAAAGGTTGGTTCTCATCCATGTTCCAGAGGTAAAATTCTCATCCTCCCTTGATTTCGGAAAAGGGAAAGAGTCGTTTTACCAGTATTCTTATATCGTTCTTTTGTTAATAACTTTATTATTTAGTCTTGGTCCTTTTCTTGTTCGTGAAAAGAGGAAAGTTTATCTTTATGGAAATTTAGTCGATGAAATGGCTGATATTTGTATCATGTAGTCCTCACCCCATGGGTAAACGGGTATATAATTGGTCAGGAAAACTTTTGTCTAATTTGCATATCAGACACTAAAGAAGTGTAATTTGCTCGGGTTTTATATGAGAAGCTAAAAAAATATTCAAGAAAGATGGGAAAAGATTGACAGATACAGATTGTCTTTCAAGATAATGGATCTCTATTTTTGACAATTGAAATGTTGGACATAACCTGTGTTGCTTTTGTTTTTCCAGTATCGCCGGAAAGGCTAATTTGGAGAAGGCTGACTTAGAACCAGCTTTAAAAGCTCTTAAGGACCGGCTGATGACAAAGAATGTGGTAAGTTTGCCGTTGCTTTACTCTTCCCTGCCCCCTTCTTATCTCTTTCCTCCTCCCAAAAGATGGAGAAAAAGAAGAAAAGAGCAAAATACTTTTATTGGTGACCCTATTTCTCTCAGCAGTTTTCCTTATATGATTGGTTGATGGGTGTTCTGCATGTCTTACAGGCCGAGGAAATTGCTGAAAAGCTTTGTGAATCAGTCGCGGCAAGTCTGGAGGGTAAAAAACTTGCCTCATTTACAAGAATTTCTTCGACAGTTCAGGTAAGAGAATTGGAACCTTTAATCATGTACAGAGTAGATACCTATAGTCATAGTTTTAAAGTACTCTAACTAGGAGGAACAATGCCATTTGAGGAGTGTTCAAGTCCAAGGTCTTTGGAAACGTACACAACTCCACCCTCGGCCCAAACAAAAAAAGAAAAAAAAAACAGTTTCTTACTTATTAGAAAAGAGAAGATTAAAAATGGGCGGATGTTTTCAAAATCAAATAATTGCATGCCAAAACTTCAAAAATCTCTGCACTCTATTTTTACCTTATTGTTTGGTTTGAACATACTAATATGGGGTGTTGAATTGATCAAACCACAGGCAGCAATGGAGGAGGCCCTTGTTCGCATCTTAACTCCTAAACGCTCGATTGATATATTGAGGGATGTTCATGCCGCAAAGGAGCAAGGGAAACCATATGTTGTGGTTTTTGTAGGAGTTAATGGAGTGGGAAAATCTACCAATCTTGCTAAGGTTGCTTATTGGCTTCAGCAGCACAACATCAATGTAATGATGGCTGCGTGTGACACATTCCGATCAGGAGCTGTAGAGCAGCTGCGTACTCATGCACGTAGACTTCAGGTATGTCATCGTTGGAAAGTTTTTGCGCTCTTCGTTGGGAGAGAGATTATGCGTATTAGTTTCTGACATTGAATTGTCTTATCCTTAGATCCCCATATTTGAGAAGGGCTATGAGAAGGATCCTGCTATTGTTGCTAAGGAAGCAATTCAGGAGGCTAATCGTAATGATTCAGATGTTGTTCTTGTTGATACAGCTGGTCGTATGCAGGTAAGATTGAATTTTGACTTTCTTACCTTGTAATCATTGCTTATTGTTGGACTCCAAGCCTTAAAAGCTGAGCTACTCTTGTTTCTTGTCTTAACTTTCAAGTCCTTCTCATTTATGGGCAACTGTCTTATTCCTCAGGATAATGAGCCGCTGATGCGAGCACTTTCCAAGCTTATATATGTCAATAGTCCAGATCTGATCCTTTTTGTTGGTGAGGCACTTGTCGGAAATGATGCTGTTGATCAGTTGTCGAAGTTCAACCAGGTTTGCCTCTAATGGTGATGATAACATTCTTTTCTTGAATGTTTGTCCCCGCATTAGATTCACCACGTTCTCTTGTTTTCTATTGCAGAAATTAGGCGATCTTTCACCCTCACCAAATCCAAGGTTGATAGATGGAATTCTGCTTACCAAGTTTGACACCATTGATGATAAGGTACATGGTCATGGTCTTTTTCCATAAATAAGTTTGATGCGTGGTTACCTTTTCTATACGAGTTTTTAGTGCTAATATCTTCATACTTATCATTCTTATATTCGAAATATGTTTTAGTCATGTTAGTACGTTTACTTTAGGTCCTAAGCTTTGTAGTCATATCAGAGAGAGATTTATATAGCGGTAGAAAGAGTATTGGCTTATTTCTACCTTATTTTTGTGTAATATTTGCTTATGACAAGCTTAAATGGAGTGACACAATCAGTGAAGGTTCATATAGTTGATCCCTACTTGAGTTTGGGATTGAGGCTTAGTTGTTGTGCTCTGATTATCAACGTTTGGCGCAGGTGGGAGCCGCATTATCTATGGTTTATATATCCGGAGCCCCCGTCATGTTTGTGGGATGTGGTCAGTCCTACACAGACTTGAAGAAGCTGAATGTTAAGTCCATTGTGAAAACACTCCTCAAATGAGAGCATACAATCTGTCTCCTCCTTTAGTTTGTTGGTTCTAATATGTTTAAGAAATGTGAACACTTTGTATCCAGCTTGCTGCAGTCTGTTTTGTGTACTCTCCCATCTGTAATCTCTCACTATTTTGATTTTGAAGGTGAAGCATTTGACTTAATGGTGTGTACACCTACCTCCCCCCACCCCTCCCTGCTATCCCTCCTTTTTATAACCGAGAAATCTGCTGATTATAGTGTCGAAATTTGGTGGAGCTCTAAGTGTGCCTATTCCTTCGACACAGGGGAAAAATAGCTTATTCCGCATCAACCTAAGCCCGCTTATTCCAACTAAGTGATCTATTGGCGAAAAGAGGGCCTTCCTCTTTATTCGTCTCTCTATCTTTTGAACTTAAATATGTTGAAATTTTGGTGGATAACCGATCCGTCTCTTTACCTATGTCACCTTAAATTTCATGTAGATAATCAATTCGTCTCTCTACCTTTTTCAACTTATAAATAGGTTTCGAACTATGACACGTGCCAATCACGTTGTTTCTGAGGGTCTATTGACACAACCTCTCTGTCCTCCCAAGGTCGGGGTAAGATTTGTGACTAGAATTATGTGAAACGCTTAAATCAAGGAAAGAAAATGCAAAATGGTTAAGATTGGAAATTTTGAACGAATTTGAACAGATCTACTTTTTGATTTTTTATATCCATTCAAATTAACTATATTCCCAAATAACATTCCAACTCGATTCAAGTTTATTAAAGTCTAATTTTTTATTTTTTTATTTTATATATATAAAAAAAGTCTTATTTACGTGCATGTCTGTATTTGTGTGCCCGTGTAAGGAAACCACAGTGTATTGATGCGATATGTTAATAAATGAAGGGATAATATATCTACTTCAATTCATATAAATGGTGATAAATGTTGACCAAAATAAATTACGAAAACTGATGTTCATCTTGATTAATTATGGAATTTTCAGTTATTCACGTTGAACTTTTCAAAACCTTTAAATGTTTTTCGTCTTCCAAACTTTTGAGTTATATATATATACACTGAACCCGGTATCAAAGGGTTGGATCTGCCCGTCTTTTATTATTCATATTTCTAATGCGGGCTAAAAGTTGGGGACAAAAGAATTCCATATATACAAATTTTATACACTTTTTCGGCTACCGAATGTAAGTAATTTCTAATGTGGGCTAAAAGTATAAAAAGGGAAAAATTGAGACGCATCTGCGTTGATGTACCCCTCCTTGTGCATTAATAATTAAATAAAACTCTGTGGCTACTAACAACAAATCCGTTGTAGTCTAGTTGGTCAGGATACTCGGCTCTCACCCGAGAGACCCGGGTTCAAGTCCCGGCAACGGAATTATTTTTATTTTTAAAATTTAATTTTATCATTAATAATTATTATTACATTGAGCTCGCCAACGTCAAGAGACTTAAACAATTGATATCTTTCTATAAAAACATCATTATATAACATACTTTACCATAAAAGTCAAACTTTTTCGGACAAATTTTTATGTTATGTTATATATAGTTTTATATAACAGCATTTTGCTATTACATCCAAAAATATTCGGAACAAACGAGGTTATAGAGAGATTGATTGTGAGGGTGTTTGGCTAAGCTTATAAACACTTTTCGGCTTATCTACACGTTTGGTAAAGTTAAAAGTGCTTATAAGTCAAAAAATAAGCCAAAAGCCATAAATTGGTCACCCAAGCTTATGAATTTTTAGCTTATAAGCACTTTAAGTTTGACCAATATTTTTACCATTTTATCTTTAAAATATTCTTTTTTAGAATAAAACTCTTACGATACTCACTGCCTTAAGTACTATTTCAACCTA
>ML272079.1:7884-50215 GCA_005239495.1 Nicotiana undulata | reverse complement strand
CCCCCCCCCCCCCCCCCCGGCCTCTTCAAGTCTGCAATTCTGATCGATTATTTAAGATAGCAAATTCTCTATTACTTTGCATATTTATATCTATGTGATTGTGTATTAATCTTTCAATTGTATGTAATAAATGAAGGCATATCAAATTTTTGGTGTATTAATGTTTCTCTTCAAATATTTTGTCCTATTTAGGTTTATATTTTTTGTGAGAAACTTTTATCAATTTATTAATATTATAACTTATGATTATATGCTTATCATGAAATAAATTATATTTATCATAAAAGTTATCTTATCTAAGCACATTTGTATTTAAAATAAAATGACAAATAAAATATTTTGTATTTGGAACGATTTGGAATCTAAAATATTGAAGAAATTACGTTGTTATAAGTGTAACCAGTTTTAAGGTTATTTAAGTCATTTTAACAGAAAAAGAGCTTATCAACACTTTTTTATCAAATACTGTAGCAGCTTATTATCAATTTTAACACTTGTATCCAAGCATGTAACTGCTTATTTAATAAATCAGTTTCAGCACTAAAAAATATTTTTCAGCACCTAATACTTATAAGCTATTTCAAATCAGCTAATCCAAACAGGCTCTGTATGACTTTATTATAAGCCATTCCACGTATCCAATCTATTTTGGTGAAAAAAACAAATTCTAAACCATCTCTATAACTAGCAATCAAAGATATAATTCATTTTATCAATAAGAGCTTTCTCTGGATTTGTAAGGCAAACCAATGTATTTAATTTTTCTAATTTAATTATGAGTTAGGATTAAACAAAAGGGCTCACAAATAAAAATGCTAATACGGGAAGTTTATAAATTGTTAAAACTTTTATAAAAAACTAGAGTATATAGTAGAGTACCTCCTCCTAGGGCTCTTTAAAATCGAACCGAAATTATTAATCGAACTGAACCGATAATTTATTGGCTTATTGATATCGGGTTATCGGGGTAATGGATTATGAATGAATTGAGATTTTATAATTAACGGCTTGAGGGCGAATTACTCAATTTTTTTATCGGGTAAAATGTTAATACGTTAATTTTTTTATATATTTACACTTTTACCCTTATCAATAATTTTTGTATGTGCTAGATTGGAAGACTACCATTAGCAAAAAAAAAAAAAGGATTGGAAGACTACTCTTCAAAAATGCTATTATTAACAAGACAGTCTTTTGAATTTGAATCTGATATTAGTATGAAAGCATCGACGTGTCATCTTACTATGCTTGGACTTTAGACACTAGACGATATTATTCCCAGCATACTACCCGTTGAATTTGAACATTCTTTAAACCAAAACTGTCGCAAGTGCGTGCAAAATTGTAACATAGAATGATAGAACTGTCTAATGTTTGTAGCTAATGCCTAATGACAGTCATCTCTGGCTTTTCATAAATTATGAGTGGACATGAATTGAATTCCTCGTTGGGCCATAGTATTACCTTTGTAGATAACATTACTAATGATATTGATTGTTCAAAAACTAACCGAGATAGTTTGAACTATGCATTTGGCTGTTTAAATTACAACACGAAAATAATTATCTTATTATTATCACATCCGCACCATAAAATCTCCATTAGAAAATTTTCAAATTACAATAAAGAAAGAAGAAACATCTTTTAAAATTCAATATAATCACATCAAAATGTGCTAATATGTAGTATCTTTAAAATTACTGTCAAACTAAAAGTGACAAGTTCCATGTAACATTATAATTCAAAGTGTTGGTGAATTATAATGCATGCTTATGCTAAAGGATTTGTTGATTGTTAAAAAAAAAAATTATTTGGTTTAGCTGATAAATTGCCTGATAATTATTAATCTGATACCAATTCGCCCATTGTCTTATTGGATGGATAGCGAATTATTACATTTATAATCCGATAATTGATAAGTCGAACCGTCAAGCGTAAGTATATATCCACCCAATCCACCCGATAAGCACCCCTACCTCCTCCTTTTTATCCTATGCCTCATATTATTTGCGAATACCCTCTTCAATCTGATCATCTACGTGTTAATATCGGCAACAATGAAATTTATAATAAAATTCATCTGACTTCAAAAATCATGATGGTTCAAAATTCCCTCTACTATTACTAGGCGAAAGCGCAAAAAATGGATAATGTCCTCCCCCCCCCCCCCCCCCCCTTATTCGTGGGAATCAGAGGCGAACCTATGTGTAATGCTGAGGGGTCATCGGGCTCCGCAAAACTTTGACAAAAATCTTGTATATGTATATTTGTATACCTTAAAATGGTTAATTTGAATCACTTGACACCATAAACGCTAAAAACCTTTAGGGAGCACTAATTAAACAAAATATTATGTCCATCGCATTAAAATCCCGGTTCCGCCTCTAGTGAAAATAGTAGAGGCCTAAGGTTAGGGGATGTAACAAGAAAAGAATAACATAGGAGAGACGCAATACAAAAGACGACTTTTTAGAGTCACTTAGCTCTTTGATTACTTCTCTCAAAAAGACGTTGTGCGGGCAAGAACTAGCATAAAAATCGATTTATTAAGACCAATGTGGTTGTTCCTTTTTCATTTTGCATCTTATACTTTAGAGCTTAAGTCATATACATCGTCAGGGTAAGATTTATTTTCTAATACCATCAAATCTCTTTTATATATTGTAACAAGTAACATATCTTATTTTTAAAATTATAAAATCATATTACAAAATGTTGATAGTGTTTTAACGTAGTTATACAGTCAAGCTCCAAACCAAAAGATAAATGTCTCAAGGGATGTTTCAATAGTAGATTTCACCTAAAAAAATGTAAGATTAATGTTTTTGAAAAATGGTCCTAAAAATGTGCTGACAATAAATTTGTACTTTTACTATGGAATTTTTTTAATTATATATATATATATTTTTTGCTCAAACTCATGAAATGAAACGGCTCATTAAGCTAATTATGGAAAATAAATGACCAAAAAAAAAACCCACTTAAATATCAAATTCAAACTTCCCAAACCTCCCTTTTGGCTTATCATGTGCCACTAACGTGTCAACATCTCACAGCTTCGATAACTCCGAACCTCACTCCAAACCTTGACTCCTAATCAAAGTCAAAATCTTTATATATATATCGATAAAGCCCATAAACCCTACGATTCTATCATCAACTCATATAATATATATATATATATATATATATATATATATATATATATATATATATATATATTTCCTTCTTTGCTATATTCTTCACTTATAACTTTTTGTTTAGAAAATATTCACATTTTCTTTGAAAAAAAGGAAAAATAAAATGGTTTCTATGAAAAATACTCTTGTTTCGTTTTTGGTTTTTCTTGTAATTTTTCTTTTTATCAGTTTTTGTGGAGCAAAAGAGTTGGTTGTGGATGGCAAAGTAAATTCTTGGAAAATACCTTCTTCACCTGATGAATTTAATAAATGGGCTGAAAAAACTCGTTTTCAGATTGGTGATTATCTTGGTAATTTCCTTTTTTAATCTTAACTTTATATTTTCGAAGTCATTTTCTTGAAAAATATTTTAATGATATATCCTTGTTATAATCTAGATTAACTTGCATGCATAATGTATATACGTTCATTATTCCATGCATGTTAGTGTCAGGTCGGGAATTTTTGCCTTGTTATCAAGAAAGGAGTTTGGTAAAGCAAACTCTCTCTTTGGAGGAGCACGAGCTTAATCATTGTTATAGGCGGAGTTAGAGTGGCGAAAATCCACTTTGCCGAAACAAAATTATATTTTATGTATAGGTAGTACATGTTGAATCCCCTTGACATGTTCGTGTGTTTACGTTTTAATATTCTGAAGTCCATTGATAAAAATCCTGCCTTCGTTACTGATCATTGTGTTGGTTGGCGCTCATCGGATCCGCCGCTTTTTATATTGAAAATTTGGTCTTTATCTTTTTAGGATGTCTTTTGTGTGCTATTACTAACAATCTTCTCTTATTTTGTGTCAATGTATATAACTTAAATTATTTTCTTTAAGTGGTGGCTATATTAGTGGGCGTTTGGACATAAGAACTGTAAAATTCCAAAAAGAAAATTGAAAAATTTTTCAAGTGAAAATTATATTTGAAAATGATATTAATATAATTTTGGTTGTTTTTGAAGTATTGCGAGTGATCTGAGCGAAAATTTTGAAAAGCACATTTTGGAGTTTTTCAAATTTTCGAGAAAATTTAAAATGTATCTAAGTGAAAATTAGAAATTTTATGACCAAACGCTTATTTAGAAAAAAAGTGAAATTTTTTCGAAAAAATGTGAATTTTTTAATGTCCAAAAGTCTCTTAGATAAATCAAAATTTTCACCCCCTACAAGAAGTTAATTTCAGTTTAACATTTCTTGTTGTCTTTCTTTCATATTTTGGACAGTTTTGAATTATGATCCAAACTCAGACTCAGTACTACAAGTGAATGAAGAAGTCTACAAAAATTGCAACAAATCAAATCCTCTTAAATCATATCAAGATGGAGAAACCAAGATTTTGCTTAATAAATCAGGTCCATTTTTCTTCATTAGTGGAGCCAATGGCCATTGTGAAAAGGGACAAAAACTTGAGGTCAAAGTCTTGTCTCTTCAACATAGTTCCATGGCTCATTCTCCGGCCCTCGCTCCGACTCCAGCTACTCACACTCCAGTCGAAATTCTACCTCCGGCCCCTGCTCCGGCTAGTGGAAGTTCCGGCATAAAGTGTGGGATTATTGGAAACTTTATTGCTATGTTAGGAAGTTTTATTGTTCTTGCTTAGGGTTTTTAGACTTGATTATAGATTTTAGGGTTTTTTTTTAAATCTTGGTGTGACATTATGTTTGTGTTTTTATAATTAACCGTACTTATTTTGTTGTTTTTTGTTATATGGTATCAATTTGTTTGAACCTTTTCGGAGTATTTGGTTTAACCTGACTAATTTTCTATATGACTTCGGACATACATTTTTTAAAGTTTTTTAAAATAACATTCGCTTATACAGAAGCTACATAAAAAATACTATACAAGTCAAAATAGTTAACAATTCAAAATATTTAAAAACTATTTGCAAATATATATTATCGAAGAAAATATTGTTTAATTCTCCAAATAGTAATAAGTCCATTCTTTTTGAAACGAAGAGAGTAGCTTTTTGTGCAATCTTCGTGGGCGTTTGGACATAAGAATTGTAAAATTTCAAAATAAAAGTGAAAATGATATCTGAAAATTAGAGTTGTATTTGGACATAAATATAATTTTGGGTTATTTTTTGAAGTTTTGCGAGTGATTTGAGTGAAAATTTTGAAAAACAAATTTTTGGAGATTTCAAATTTTCAAAAAATTTCAAAATGCATCTTCAAGTGAAAATTGAAAATTTTAGGACCAAGCACTGATTCGAAAAAAATTGAATTTTTTTTAGAAAAAAGTGAAAAAATTCTTATGTCCAAAAAACTTTTTCTTACTTCAAAGCATTTATAAGTTTTTTGTGCATTGATAATGAAGAATATATTTAAACAATCAGATTACTTGTAAGATAAATAATTCTGGTATTTGTTAAGAATTTGAGTCATTATCTTTTGCGTTTAATTTAAATTAATTAATGTACTTAAACTGTAAAAATCAATTAAATTATGAGTGTGCATAAGTTAAATTATAAGTGTGATAAATAAATTAAAGAGTCACAAGAACTCTATGAAAAGCAGATAAGCCAGTTTGGACTTCACCAAATCTATTCATATTTGGTCTACACAAAGAAAATAAGTTAAAATAGCACGGGTTAGCCAATTTTCGGACTGGTCATTCAAAAATAACTAGCTTTTGCCAAGTCATTGAAAAACAGTCACTATTTTGCTACAACAGAGACCGGTCCAGCATAATATATTGGAGTTCGGTGCACATGTGTATGAATTTCCAGCATATTATGATGGAACTCCAACACGCGGAAAGTTCCAGCATAATATACTGGAGATTCGAACACCTGTGTATGAACTTCCAGCGTATTATGCTAGACCGGTATACCTTGCTGGAATATACTGGAGTTCCAGTATACTTATGCTGGAACCCCAATATATTATACCGGAGTTCCAGTATATTAAAATATACTGAAGTTCCAATATATTATACTGGAATTCCAGTATATTATGTTGGAGTATTTTCCGGATTTTGAACAGTGTTTTCATTCAGATTTATCTTTACATAACTAATACTTCCTCAATCGCAATTTGTGTGTTATATTTTCCTTTTTAGTTTATTCTACAAAAAAATTATACTTTCTTATTTAGAAATAATTTAATATTAATATTTTTATTTATCTTTAATAAGATAATTTACAGCTACATAAATATTTATGATTTATTTTAGATCGTAAATTTTTATTTTTATTTTAAAATATTGATACGGAAACTGAGTAGTCAAATATTGCGAGTCAACCTACGTGACTATCTGCTCACCGACACGTTATTACAAAACAATACTAAGGGAAGCCTAAATGTGAGAAGGAATGAAATATAGATTTTGATACTTAACTATTAATTATTAACACCAAATTATAATTTTAAAAAAATATTGTGTCATCAGAATTTAGTTGGATAATTAGTTATCGAACTTTTATAAGATTAACCCCCAATTAAATGCTTAATTAAGTCATTATATTATACTTTTTTTGGACAAAATAGACTAATAGATACTTTTAATCCTCTCATTTTGACGTTCAGAACCCCTACTTCTTGCAGTGGCGGAGCCACGTGTATTCAAGAAGTGTCAACTGAAATTCGTTCGTCACAAAATTATACTGTTTAGCTAGATAACTCTTTTTTACATATATATAATTATATATTGACTCACCTTGACTTTTTTATTGGTTTACACCCTTATATTTGATCGCGTGATATTCTTGCTTCGTCACGGACTCCTCGGAGTTTCATCCAATAGTGAGTAGACACTTGTAATTGTTAAAACATAACTATTTTCAAACCCTTTAACACTATTTTAGTTCTAAAATTTTCCTTCCTTTTCCATTTTCAGAATAACAAGTGCCTTAACATTTCTCTTCTTAAAAAAAGAAAGAATTGCATATTATGGAAATTAAAGAAAAAGACTAAGTGGGCGTTTGGACATAAGAATTGTAAAATTCCAAAAAGAAGTGAAAAAATTCATTCAAATGAAAATGATATTTGAAAATTCCTCCTTTGGACATAAACTTTTTCCTTTTTCCAAAAGTTTTGTACTCTTTTTTCGAAATCAACATTTGTTAATAAAAATCTCAAATTTTCACTTGACGATGCATTTTGGAATTTTTTGAAAATTTGAAAACCTCAAAAAACTGTTTTTCAAAATTTTCACTCACAAAACTTTAAAAACAACACAAACTAAATTTATGTCCAAACACAACTCTAAATTTCAAATAACATTTTCACTAGAAATTTTTTTCCACTAATTTATGAAATTTTATTATTCTTATGTCCAAACGCCTACTTAGAGTTGTATTTGGACATTAAAGAAAAAGACTTGGGTGAAAAATTTGAAAAATAACTTTTTGGAATTTTTTAATTTTTTGAAAAATTACAATTAAAGTGAAAATTGAAAAATTTATTATGAAATACGGAAAAAAGTAAAAAAAATCAAAAAAAATATAAAAATTTCTTATGTCCAAACGGGCAATAAATGAAAAAATTGGCCAATTAGGAAAGAGGAGGTCTTTTTTGGTTGGGAAGCCACAAATTTTTCTCAACTTGTGTCTATTTTATTAGAACTTCTGCTGCTCTGTTCCTCACTTTTGACTTCTATGTTTTATGCATCCTTTAGATACTGTACATTTTCAGAAATTTTTTGACTTTATCTCAACTTCTTATTACAACCCCCCCCCCTTCTTCTTCTTCCCTTCTTCCCTATCTCTTTTACACCTTAGTTCATCAATTAAACCTCAAAAGACTTTTAACTGTAAGTCCCTTTCTCTGATCTGTTTTTCTTTCTTATATATCTTCACTTGTAGAGATTATTCATTAAAATTAGCAATATAATATAGTTTTCTGTTTTTTTTTTTTTTGAACTTTAAAAATGGAGTCTTGATTAGTTTGTTGGTTATGTGAACTTATATACAAATTTACAGCTGAAGTGATTAATAAAAATCCAATCTTTATCCAATCTTTATTGGTTAAAATTTATGGGTTATTTTCTTTATTTCTTGTTGACTAGTTAAATGGAGTCTTGATTGGTTTGCTGGTTATGTTATCATCTGGTTTTTGTTGTCTGAATTTATATACAAATTTACAGCTGAAAATGGTCAATAAAAAGTCAATCTTTATTGGTTAAACTTTTGGGGTTTGTACATTCTATATATCTTCACTTGCTGATATTAATCATTAAATTAAAATATTATGTAGTTTTCTGTTTTTTTTTTCCTCTATTTTTTGTTGCTTTTTGATTGGTAAAACGAGTCTTGATTAGTTTGCTGGTTATCATCTNTTTTCTTTTTTTTTTTTTTTTTTTTTTGTTGCTTTTGTCAATTTATATACAAATTTACAGCTGAAATTGTCCATAAAAATCCAATTTTATGGAGTTTGTTTCACTTGCAGATATTATTCATTTAATTAGCAATATAATTTGGTTTTATGTTTCTTTTCTCTTTTTTTTTTTTGCTTCATTTGATTCGTTAAATGGAGTCTTGATTAGTTTTCTGGTTATGTTATCATCTGTTTTTGTTGTCTGAATTGCTTGTGTGAATTTATATGCAAAATTTACAGCTGAAGCTGTCAATTAAAAAAAAGGGATTGTTACACAAATAGCCGGCCAGATTCAATGTTTACTTTTTCTAGCCGGTATGCATAGATAATACATTAATTACACACAGTTATACATATGTTATACACGAATTATACATATAGTATACATCCGTCGGCAATTTTTAGTTTAAGAGATTGGGTGGGTGGATATTTGGTTAATCCTTCATAAAAATTCAATCTTCTTTGGTTAAATTTATGGGTCTTTTTGTTTCTTTCTTGTTGACTAGTTAAATGGAGTCTTATTCCAGTTTACCTTCTTCTTCTAAACTTCGTTTGAGTTAGATTTTCTTACTTTTTATTCCATGTTAGAAAAGAACATTGAGATTGTTGTTGAAGTGGCTCAATATGATGTTCTTTTTCATGGTTCCCATTTTGGAAAATAAAGCTGCTCGCGTGTATTTATCTCCTTGATGGTTTTTTGCAAGTAAAGAAAGATGTTAAACGGCAAGGGTCTTGCTTTCTGAAAGCAGCTCTGATGTCGATGTTTTGGACTTCCCAAAAATTGCCGAAAATTACACACTCGACTTCCGAACCTGAACCTGGAAATTTTTTGCTTTGTTGCAGTTATTACATATGTGTTTGACTGTACGAAATGTTTGATTGTGGTTCCAAGTCCCAATATCTGGGTGGGCAGCGAGAGAAGTTTGTGAGGTACTAGAACATCCTTCGTTGGGATTATCAATCTTTTGTTTCTGTCCACTTCTTTCCACACATATTTGGGGGTTGTATGTTCTTATACGTTAGACATTGTTTTTTGATGAAACTGGATACCATAAGTTCCTGATTTATTTGATATGAAATGGCAGTTGGAGCTGAGCTACACTCTTGCTTAAATAGCTGTTGAGAAATCTGTGGTAAATCAATGTATTCTGGTTTTTCGTAGATTACATCTTGTCCTCATTTCCTTTGAAGGTTATTTTCAACAATCTTTTAGTTGGATTAGACGTTTTTATATTAGTTAAAGATAACACATAAGATGTTACTATTTAGAATTTAGTCAA
This sequence comes from Nicotiana undulata, assembly GCA_005239495.1. Classification (NCBI taxonomy): domain Eukaryota; kingdom Viridiplantae; phylum Streptophyta; class Magnoliopsida; order Solanales; family Solanaceae; genus Nicotiana; species Nicotiana undulata. Next base: position 40,434 of record ML272079.1, on the reverse strand, counting down.
TTTAATTATGGCCATTTTGTTTAGTCATTGACGATTTTCCCTGGAGTATCTCTATCGTCATTTGGCAGCTAATCTTGCTTCATCAAATTTTCATTTAAGGCGGATGACTTGATTCCAATGTATCCTCACGGTTAGCATCAATTGCAACAAATATATGTGGCTTCAACATGGAAGCTTTTAGACATTCTGGCCTTGCAACTAATAGTCCGTCAAGGTCTTTTAAGAGAGGAATGAGAAAAGGATCGGAAGGACTCAAGTCTATTGGTCGATCACTCGGTTTTGGTGTCTCTAAGGCAGTATTTCCTGAAGATCTGAAAGTTTCAGAGAATAAGATTTTTGATCCTCAAGATAAAATCCTTCTCTTGTGGAATAAGCTCTTTGTTGTATCATGCATTCTGGCGGTATCTGTGGATCCGCTGTTCTTCTACCTTCCAGTTTTTAATAACACGGCGAATTGCCTTCAGATTGATCGAAAGCTAGCTGTCATAGCCACTACACTACGTACCGTTGTTGATGCTTTCTATCTTATTCACATGGCACTTCAGTTTCGTACAGCTTATATTGCGCCATCATCTCGCGTTTTTGGACGGGGTGAACTTGTGATAGATTCTGGACAAATTGCTAAAAGATACTTGCGGTTTTATTTCATCATCGACCTTCTTTCTGTGCTTCCCTTGCCTCAGGTTTCAACAAAATGCTTTATATTTCTTTGGTGTCTCCTCAAATAGCAACTTTATTTCGATTACTAGTCTTCCACCATGGCGCTTATGGTCACTGATCTATATGTAGTTGTAAATGGTTTTTTCCTTCTTGTTCACTTTCCTTTTCCTCTTGTGGATCTATGCAGATTGTAGTTGGGAGATTCCTGCAGAGATCAGCAGGTTCTGATGTACTCGCTACCAAACAAGCTTTGCTCTATATCATTTTGCTTCAGTATATCCCCAGATTTGCTCGAGTTATACCCTTAACTTCAGAGTTGAAAAGAACTACCGGTGTCTTCGCTGAAACTGCGTGGGCTGGCGCTGCATCCTATTTGCTGTTGTACATGCTTGCTAGTCACGTAAGCTACTTATTAAGTTGTTGAAACTTTTGCTATCAACCGTTTCTACCTTTGGTTCTGCGTAGTATAACCTACTGATTACGTTAAAATTGTACTTCTTTCATGTTTGTGTAAGTTTTCCTGTCATTATGGAGCTCCTTATGAGGGAAAATCTTTGTAAAAATGCAATCTGTGCAAATAGCATCTTACTTATCTTGAAGTAGCTAAAAGCCTAAAACCGCGTCTGTAAAACAAACGAAACGCAGCTTGTTATGTGTTTCTGGTTCAATTGCTGGTATAGAGTTCTCTTTCATTCTAATAAGAATAGAATTTACTTGTTCTGCATAGCATCTGCTTTTTAGGCCGTCTTTCCATAAGTTGGAATTTTGGATGGTTCGTCTTTACAACACCACGAAGGGGAGCCTTGGAGCAACGGTAAAGTTGTCTTCGTGTGACATGTAGGTACGGGTTTGAGCCGTGGAAGCAGTCACTAATGCTTGCATTAGGGAAGGTTGTCTACATCACACCCCCTTGGGGTGTGTCCCTTCCTCGGACCCTACGTGAACGCGTGATGCTTTATGCACCGAGCTGCCTTTTTCGTCTTTACAACACCACCTGCATAGTACATTTTTGAGTTAAAATATTAGACTCTTTACTGCCTAATCTTAATGACTTCTTTAGATTTATGAGCTAAATGAGCACATACTTGTCAATTGTTGGAATTAATTTGGTTGTCGTCCATATATCTGGTTCACCTTTTTTAATTTTTCACGTGTTATTTCTATTATTATTTCTCAATACATTGTCAGGCTTCTTTTGTAGGTCTAAGGTTAACATATAACAATGTTCTTCTTTCTCCGTAAAAAGGAAGCTTTCTTACTTCCCTTCTCTTTGGTTCTTTTCAGATAGTTGGTTCCTTTTGGTATTTGCTTTCTGTTGAACGCTACGATACATGCTGGCAAGAAGCTTGTAAACATAATGGAACATGCAACACCAATTTCTTGTACTGTGGCAATCAAGGAATGACAGGATATAATGCTTGGAGCATTATCAGTGATTCGGTTTTAAATGAAGCATGCCCTGTAGATAGTGACGACAATCGACCATTTGATTTTGGAATTTTTAAGCAGGCTTTGTCATCTGGCATAGTTTTCTCGATGAAGTTCGTGACTAAATATTGCTACTGTTTGTGGTGGGGACTCCAGAATTTAAGGTGACTTTACGTTTATACTCAACTAACATTCTTCTGTTCTCCTTTTCGTGAGTCTCCCTGTAATTCAACGTGAACAAGACTATAGGTTCTTTTTTTTCCGGTGATAAGGTAACAAGCCTATAGGGTTCTACGGGAGTTATAACAACAACAACAACCCAGTAAAATCCCACCAGTGGAGTCTGAGGAGGGTAGAGTGTACGCAGACCTTATCCTTGAGGGGTAGAGAGGTTGTTTCCGGGAGACCCTCGGCTCAGAGACAATAGATAGATCTGTGACAACAAAACCCGAAAAATAAGACAAGAGCCTAATTCAATTGTTCCAGTGTGATATGCCTTTTCCAATTCAATACGACAAGAGTAGGGAATTTCTTGCTAATCAGGTGCTATCATTGTTATAATGATTATTCCTACGTCAGAGTAGACGGCCTTTTCTGGTTCATATTGTCTATTCACTAATTGGTTTGACTAATAGTATTGGTAGGATTTTCTTTTATTCGTAGTTCCTACACAGAGGACTGAAAGAGAAAGAAAGTGATTGGCTGGATTACGCGAAAACTAATTAAATGAAGATCTATATTATTTTACAGTAATGACATTTCTAAGGGTTTCAAATTGAGCAGGTCTAAGACGGAGTATCTAGAGTGCAAGTTTAGCGCTGAGGCGATTGAGGTAGGTGGGGACGTGAGGCTTGGATCTCAGGTCATCCCCAAGAGATAGCTTTAAGTACCTCGGGTCGGTGATTCAGGGGGACGGGGAGATCGACGAGGACGTCACCAGCCGTATAGGGGCGGGCTGGACGAAGTGGAGGCTTGCATCTGGAGTCTTGTGTGACAAGAAAGTGCCACCGAAACTTAAAGGTAAGTTTTATAGAATTGTGGTTAGACCGGCCAAGTTGTACGGGGCAAAGTGTTGGCCGATTAAGAACTCCCATATTCAGAGGATGAAGGTAGCAGAGATGAGAATGCTTAGGTGGATGTGCGGGCACACTATGATAGATAGGATTAGGAATGTAGATATTCAGGAGAAGGTGGGCGTGGTGCCGGTGGACGATAAGATGCAGGAAGCGAGGCTCAGATGGTTCGGCCACGTGCGAAGAAGGAGCCTTGATGCCCCGGTGAGGAGGTGTGAGCGGTTGGCGGTGGTGGGTTCGAGGAGAGGTAGAGGGCGGTCGAAGAAGTATTGGGGAGAGGTGATTAGGCAGGACATGGCGAGACTGCAGATTTCTGAGGACATGGCTCTTGATAGGAAGGTTTGGAGGTTAAGCATCAGTGTTGTAGGATAGGGGGTAGTAGAGCTTTTCATTCTCCAGTCCCGGGGTGGGGCGGGTTTGGATAGGATTGACCTTAGAGGGCTTGCGGTCTTGTTGAGCGTTCTCTTCCCTTAGATACTGGCTTATGGTATTGCTTGTTACTTATCTGATGGCTTTTATGTCTATGCTATTACTTTCATGTTTTTATGTTTATGCTATTACTTCTATTGGAGTTACTAATGTATTGTCTTTTCGTGTTCATTTCCGTCCTCCTGAGCCGAGGGTCTATTGGAAACAACCTCTCTGCTCTTTCGGGGTGGGGGTAAGGTCTGCGTACAGATTATCCTCCCAGCCTTACTGGGTAGTTGTTGTTGTTGTTGTTGACATTTCTTTTTTTCATGTTTTACTTGTGCAGTACCCTTGGACAGGGACTTCAAACTAGCACATTTCCCGGGGAGTCTCTTTTCTCTATTGCACTTGCAATACTCGGGCTCATTCTCTTTGCACTGTTGATTGGTAACATGCAGGTAATTTCCATCTTATATAGAGATTTTTCTCATCACATAAAATTACATAACGCTTCAAATCTGTTGTTCGACAGGATATTTCTTTTATGATTTTTAGTAATTTCTTTGAAGTGTTTCTGATAATGACATTGTAACTTAAGAGTTTGGTATTTTTCTGTCACAGACATACCTTCAGTCTCTTACTATTCGACTTGAGGAGATGAGAGTTAAAAGGCGTGACTCAGAACAGTGGATGCATCACCGATTGCTTCCACAAGATCTCCGAGAACGGGTTAGGGGCTATGATCAGTACAAATGGCAAGAAACACGCGGAGTGGATGAAGAGAATATAGTTCAGAATTTGCCCAAGGATCTCAGGAGGGATATTAAGCGTCATCTTTGTTTGGCTCTAGTGAAGAGGGTAACTAAATTATATATTCTGCTTCTGTTATGTTTCTTTCTCCCACCTTTAATCGACTCGTCATTTCGGTCATGGCTTTGGTTTTGTATTACTAATATCTCTTTGTTGATTTTCAGGTTCCTCTATTTGCAAATATGGAGGAGAGATTGCTCGATGCAATTTGTGAGCGTCTAAAACCCTGTTTGTACATCGTGAATACTTACCTTGTTCGAGAAGGAGATCCAGTAGACGAAATGCTCTTTGTCATACGAGGTCGCCTTGAGAGTGTGACAACTGATGGTGGGCGTAGCGGTTTCTTCAACCGAAGTTTATTGAAAGAATCCGACTTTTGTGGAGAGGAACTTCTAACTTGGGCACTAGACCCAAAATCAGGTTCTAACCTCCCGTCTTCCACTCGTACAGTGAAAGCTCTAACAGAAGTAGAGGCTTTTGCTCTTATAGCAGACGAATTGAAATTCGTCGCCAGTCAGTTCAGAAAGCTTCACAGTAGACAGGTTCAGCACACGTTCCGGTTCTACTCACAACACTGGAGGACTTGGGCTGCTTGCTTTATCCAAGCAGCGTGGAGGCGTTTCACGAAAAGGAAACTTATGGAACTTCAGAGAAAAGAAGACGAAGAAGCAGAAGCGTTGGCCGGGGCCAGCAGCACTCCGGGTGGATCGCCTTATAGTATTCGTGCAACATTCTTGGCATCAAGATTTGCAGCTAATGCTCTCCGAGGGGTTCACAGGAATCGAAATCTTAAGACTGCTCGGGAACTAATGAAGCTGCAAAAACCTCCAGAGCCTGATTTCAGTGAAGATACTGAGTAAATTTTATTGCTCTAAGTTGTAACTTATCATAACACGCTTTTGCCTGACTTTGTTCTTCTTTTGAGCTTTGCATAGGCTTGATGTATAATTCATGTTTAGTGCTATTGATACATCTGTAATAGTTCAACTTATATCCACTGATTGTGTAAATAAATTTTTAGTGTCTATGAGCCGAGGGTCTCCCGGAAACTGCCTCTCTATCCCCTCCGGGGTACGGGTAAAGTCGGCGTACACTCTACCCTCCCAAGACCCCCTGGTGGGATTTTACTGGGTCGTTGTTGTTGTGTAAATAAATTTTTACACTAACATGTCGCGTAAAAGCTAACTACAGGTAACCTATAATTAGTGGAATCAATAATCTGAAAAATAAGGCATATAGCATGTTACGACTTGCAAGAATTTAAAATACGCTGATAGCGTAAAAAAAAACTTTTTTTGTTAGTGCATTTAACATAGAAACAAATGGAGAATTCGAGTATCATATGAAAGTTGTGTTTATTTATTCAACAATAAAATAAGAGATTTTGTCTAACCTTGCCTATTCTGAAAATTGGTTAGCCCGTGCTATTTTTACCTTTTTATAAGGTTAACACATTCAACCCATATTTGACGAAAGGATCGGGTTTATGGATTGGATTCAGTCAGTCTTGCAACGTAATCCAAGCGAGGCTTTGGTTACTACAAATGCTTCTTCGAAGATGACCCTTTTAGATTTCCGACTGGTTTTTAGATTTAAGTAGCTGTTAGTCACTCTACCAAATGAAAGAAGTCACCATCAAACAGCTCGCCCTATTTAAGTACCAAAGATGCGCCTACCCCGATGACTAGGAATGGATTTGCATTTGAATTAAGTGTTGAGGTTGAAAAGATAAAAGTAAGGCTCCTATTGACTAAAGGTTAGTTCTTTTTACTTTCCAAAGTTGCTGAAAGCCTCAAAAGTAAAAAGGAAATTTCAGAAAGCATTAAAGTTTCATAGTTAATTACAATTCGTAGCTATTATTTTTTACTATTTGTAGCAAACAGGTTGTGTCAGTTGTATTCGCTCGGGCAACCAATACAACCTGTATCAACAACCACGGCGAAGTACAAAAATACATGGGTCTATACAAGAATACGAACAACACAAATACAGGGATGTATATGTGGGTACATAACCACAAAAATACAGTCAATATACAACATGGTGCAAAAAAGAATACATCCCATACCCAAATAAAAACATAATCAAGGCGAAATACAGATGTTTGCCGGAAAATTACTTCCTCGAAATATCGAAATATACGTGAATTTGCTATAAAATTTAAATATAGCTATAAATAGTAATTTTTTGAGGTTATAACTACGAACGATAAATACAATGTATAAGACACAATTTTAGTTGATTTAGTGACCCCATCAAATGTCACTTTTTAAGATTTGCTTGCTTAAAAATGATGTAATACAACATTTATAAAAATTCGACTTTCTACTCGCAGTATGCTCTTTATGATCTCAGCTTATGATTCCAAAAATAACATACTTTTGTCCTACCACACACAACCCCACTCTCTTAATCTAAAGCTGCAGGCCTAGTAACATTCAACCAATTTTTCAACATATTCTCCTTTATTTGCATTGAAATCTTGTGAAGAAGCAAAGGAAAACATTTCTTATTCAGTAAAAAAGAAGTGTAAGGTATGTTCAGTTCTAAGGGGTCGTTTGGTACGCGGACTAAATTATCCCAGAATTATAATCTCGATACTAATTTATACCACATGAGAGATGAAATAAATAATCCTGAATATCCTGGATGAGTCTGGAATTAAATTTACACCTTATTTGGTTGGAGGTATAAATTTATACCAGGATGAATTTATACAGCCAACCAAACAAGGTATAAATTTTATACTACATCTTATCCCAACATATACCTCATACCAAACAGCCTCTAATGGGGTATCTGAATCCTGTCAAAATCTTAGGCACTCCACGTTTACGCAAGGTGCGGGAAGGACCGCACCTCGAAGGGGTGACGTAGATAGTCTACCTTTGGTAAAATGGAAAATTATAAATTTCACTCAATAAAACAAAGAGCCAATTTAGACATTTTATAAATCAAGGAAACAAGAAAGCAACTAAAGTATCCTCCAATCTGCCTATGAAGATCAATGCACATACTATTGCTTTTCCCTTCTCCAACACCCTCCCCCCAAATTTATTCATAAAAACTTGATGCACTTCTTCTCAAACATCAAAAGTCCCTCGAAATTATAACTATCTCATCTGTTGGCCGTTATATGGCAGAAACCTGACTGGCTCTAGTTTGTAGAGTTCTTCAGCACCCATTCCACTAGAGTTGAAACACCAAAACCCGTCGCATTCTTCTTTTTGTCGTTCCAGACAGGACCAGCTAAGTCGATATGCATCCATTGAACCTTCTCGTCAACAAACTGAAAAAACAAAACAAAAACCAAATTGTCATGTTTCTAGCGTTTCAACTCAACAATTTATCTTCTTTTACCAGCAGCAAATTGTAATGTAGTGGGAACAGCATGAGTCTTCCTTAAAGATCTCTGTAAGATCAGATGAAAAGCTCTTACACAGAAATTTGTCACAAGTTTTTGGAAATCCAAAATCTGTAGGCGTGAAGACGAAGGTCCTTTAGCCATTTTATAAAGTCGGTTTTCTCTCAATTATGATGTTAGAAGAAACTTTGGGCTCTACAAAACTTAAGCTTGTCAAAAGCTAAGAACCTTTCTAGGTCATTTTTGTCCTCGTGAAATATGAAATGCTTATGAGTCTTTGGAAGGGGAGCCTTGGCGTAACTGGTTAAGGAGGTCATGGTTTCGAGCCGTAGAAACAACCTCTTGCAGGCTGCGGATAATAGACGGACCCCGCACATAGCGGGAGCTTAGTGCACCGGGCTGCCCTTTGTCATGGGTCTTTGGGCCCAAGTCTATTATACTTCAATTCTACCCACGAGATTTTCATCATCGGGAAGCTGCAGAATTTTGTTGGCTACAAAATCCGCATACATGTGCAAGGATGCTATCTTGTTGATAAAGGGCATGTGCAAGGATGCAATATAGGAGGGGGCCAAAGCGCATCTACTCATAGAAGGCCGCAAGCCAGATATTCTCAATGGATGACGTTGTAAATTCCTTAATCAATGCAGCTAAAAAGGTGGCTCCGACTGAATTACATGTCAACCAAAGTGGAGAAACTTTTAGAGTAAGATGACTACCTGCTTCAGGAAGAGAGCAGCAACTATTGCGCCACCTTGACGACCTCCAGTGTTCACCATATCAGCCACTCCTGATTTCATAGTGTCCCAGTAACTCTCCTCCAAAGGCATTCTCCATAGCTTTTCACCGCTTACCTCAGAAGCTGCAGCGACCTCCTTTGCTAGGTCATCGCTAGGAGTAAAAACACCTGTATTTTGTATACAAGATATCCAATATAAAATTCCGGTAGATAAAATTAGGAGTAAAAATATCAGTCAAAAGATTCGCTACTCTTTCTTTCTTCAACATGTGTATTCAGTGTCATGATTATTTTTTTTCGCAATCAAAGTAATGGCTGACCGAGGACATGGCGCAACTACAGCTGAACGAGGACATGACCATTGATAGGAAAGTGTGGAGGTCGAGGATTAGGATAATAGGTTAGGTAGCCTAAATTATTCATACCAGTAGTGCAAGTATGTACTCTAGCATTTGGTTGGTATTAGGTTTCTTTGAATATTTGTCGTCCTTTGCGTTTCGATCATCTTACTATCTGGCTATATATGCTGCTTTTACATGGTTTCTCGATGTTGTCCCTTCTTATTTTTTATTTTATTATTGTGGTACCTATACTTTCCTGAGCCGAGGGTATATTGGAAACAGCCTCTCTACCTCCACAAGGTAGGGGTAAGGTCTGTGTACGCGCTACCCTCCCCACTATGTGGGATTATACTAGGTATGTTGTTGTAATCAAAGTAACGGCTGAAAATGTGATTCATGTATAAACTAAAAGATTAAATGGTAAACTGACCAAAATATATGCATAAAGTTTTTGCCAAAAACAAGAACGGGAACAAGCAAACATACCAGCAATTGAAGGTCCAAGAGCAACCACACAAGCACCCGTTAATGTTGCCAGATCAACAATCTGCATAAAGATCAATCATGTCGTTAACGCATGCCAATGTCCTGAATGTATTGTACAAGCTTTCTTAGCAAGAGTGAAGTTAAGAAGATCAAAGCAAAGGATCTGATTACATTTTTTGTAACATGAAAAGTTGGATATCTGAAAAACTATTTTGATAGCTATGACATTTAATTTTGGAAGTTTATGGTTATTTAGAAAATAAAACTATGTTAAAAAAATTATCTTGTTTCAATTAGCATCACGTCTCTCTAACATTAATAATATCTATGACTTCATGTCCATGTCTATTCAAGCATTCAACTAACTGATTATATTAATAGATACAAGAACATTGACCAATGAAAGTTACAAGGTTTTCCTTTCGGCTGTGAAGTATGGAACAGAAAATGAAACATATTAAATGGTTAACACTTAACAGCGTAAAGTTATTCCAACAAAGACAGATGCATAATAGCAATGTTTCATTTCTACCTTTTCTACACCTTGGTTACAGGCATATACCAACGCATCAGCAAGTGTGAGCCGACCCTCAGCATCAGTATTGTTAACCTACAATAAAGATCAAAGCACAAACAGAAAACCCCAAAACAGTCAAATAAAGTAAAATTAGCAAAAAAGAAAACAAGAATCAGACTTGCATCATCCTGGTCCTAAACTAACAAGTTAACAATGTACGAATAGTAAAGTTAAAAACATCCTAATTATACAGAAAAAAGGAAAATCTTTTGAAAAAATTAAATAATGAAACAACTTGAGCTTTACAAGAACTACAAAACTTAAATTGAGGTGCTTCGGCACATCCCAACACCCCAAACCGAATCATGAATACCGTAAAAGTAAAATGGATCCAATAAGAAAACTAAAGGACAATCTTCAAAAGGAGCGTGTTGGGTCAGGGGAATAAAGGAGATCCAAAACTCCTGAAGGCAAAAATGACCATACCTCAATTGTCTTCCCATTTGAAGCTGTGACAACGTCTCCAGGCCTCATGCCTGTTCCACTGATCATATTCTCACAAGCAGCAACAATGAAATGCACCTGTCACATGGTAATTAGTTTAGAGAAAAGAGATTAATTGAATACATGGCGCGGTGATCAGACAGGACATGGCGCGACTCGCGCCAGATTTCCGAGGACATGGCTCTTGATAGGAAGGTGTGGAGGTCGAGAATTAGGGTTGTAGGTTAAAGGGTAGACGAGCGGTTTTACTCTTTGTCCCGACGAGTATGATAGTGTTTTGTCTAGCATTGCTAGTGATTTATGTTGTGTTTCACACTTTTACATAATATTTGTGTTACTGTTTTTCCATTTATTTGATGTCTCTCACGTTGTTGATATTATTTTTCGGGTTCTGTTGTCATAGATCTATTGTCTCTGAGCCGAGGGTCTCCCGGAAACTGCCTCTTTATCCCCTCCGGGGTACGGATAAGGTCTGCGTACACTCTACCCTCCCCATACCCCACCCCACTGGTGGGATTTTACTGGGTGGTTGTTGTTGTTGTTGTTGTAGATTAATTGAATACATGCAACTCGAGTAAATACATCTGGACATTTTCCCTTGAATGAAGACAAAGGGCTTACCTCTACTCCAGCAGGTTTTATTTGACCAAGAGCTTTTGCTGCACCTAAAACAGCTGCAGACCCTCCCATGTCAAACTTCATAAGCTCAATCGAACAACCGGGTCCAGTCTTGATGTTGTAGCCACCACTGCGACAATGAAAAAGATTGTTCAATAAATCATACACAAAAAAAAAGGCAGCAACAATAGAAGTGTGATATCACTTCAGCCAATTCAGAAATCCATTTTTTATTTCTTCCAACATGTGGTCATCTCATTTAGAGAAGATAGAATTACCTGTCAAAAGTCAATCCCTTTCCAACCAAGGCTAACTTCTTTTTGATTTCCCCGCCAGTAGGCTTATAACATAAATGGATGAAATGAGGAGGATTTGCAGAAGCTTCGCCAACAGCTAAATAAGATCCCATTTTCAATTCTTTGCACTGCTCAACATCCAAGATGTTTGCAGAAAGGACATCGCTATAAGTGGAGGCAATCTTTTTCGCCTCTTCAGCAAGTACCGCTGCAGCATAAAGTCCGCTTGTCAATAGCTAGGTAATAGTCATGCTAATAAAAGGGAAAACACGTAAATATTTTGAAGATCACTAACCAGGCGTAAGTACATTGGCGGGTGCATTGACGAGCTCTCTGCAGAATATAACACCTGCGCAGACATCTTCCGCATACTTGAGTTTCTTCTCTATCTCAGGTCCAGTTCCCAATCCAAGAATATCCAAAGATTTCAAGGTTGGTTTTTTTGACTCAGACTTGAACCTGTTATCTTCAAATATCCCAAGCGCAGCTCCTATAACATTCAACAAAATCCACCAAGTTTAGTTTCTCAATATGGTTCAATTATTTAAGCGAAGATCAAGAAAATAGACTTACCAGTTACTATAGCAGAGGCAGAGCTAAGCTTTGATTCTGTAGACAGCCCATCGGTAGAAGCAAGTGCAACCGCAATATTACTAGCCTGAGCAGACTTGGCAGCTGCAGCAACAGCCTCCCCTAAAGTGCGATAAGCAGCAGTTGATGATACAGATGAGCCAAGCCCAACTAAAGCGATCCTCTTCGAACCAAGACCAGGAAGTCTAAGAACTGTGGATTGTCCAGACTTTCCACTAAAATCCTCCTCTGATGAAACTTCAGATAATAAACCGCCCAATTTCGAATCTAGCTTTTGCAATATTGGATTCTGGAACTTTGAATTCTCGTCTCTGGCCAAGTCCTTCTCCGTGGCGCCTACTGCAAGTATGTCTCCTTTCCATTCTACCAAATCAATCTCTTTAGCAGCAAATGAAATCTTTCATGTCCCGAAAACAGAGAAAGGATTTAGTCCGGAAACTATAGAACTACGATACATATAAACAACAAGAATCACAAAATAGAGATCACAGGAATCAAAGACTGGCCACTTGCTAAGAATGGAGCATTTAAAAAATATCTACGCAGATTCTAAAATGTTAGGACTATAGCACCCAAAAAAGAATCAATCAATCAATCAACTACTTTTCGATCCCAAATTAGCTGCTGCAAGCTATCTGAATCCTTTATATCCATTCCGCTCTTTTCAAGCATATTATACTCCAAAAGCTTAATTCAAATAGAATATAAGGCAAAATTTATAACAACGGGGAGATCAACAGCTTTTTTTTGTTCATGAGATAAAGAAATTACACCAAATTTCACATAAAAACATATCATTAGCTACTCTAAATATGGAATTGAATTCACAGAGATAAATATGAGAACAAAGGGTATCACACATCAGAATCCAAACCCACAAAACCAAGACAAAAAAGTATAATAAAAATGAGGAGAGCCTTGGCGTAACTGGTAAAGTTGATGCCACGTAACTAAAAGATTCCACGGGTTTAAGCCGTGGAAACAGCCTCTTGCAGAAATGAAGGGTAAGGCTGCGTACAATAGACCCTTGTTGCCCGGCCTTTCCTCGGACCTCGCACATAGCGGGAGCTTAGTGCACCGGACTGCCATTTTCTGTGCACTAACTTCACATATATAAAGGACAGCCCGGTGCACAAAGCATCCCACATTCACACAGGATCCGGGGAAGGGCCACACCCCAGCGGGTGTGATGTAGCCAACCTACCCTAACTCAAGCATTAGTGGTTGTTTCCACGGCTCGAACGTGATCACACAGAGACAATGCTTCTCTTCAACTTCACATATACAAACATGATAATAAAGAGTACCGCACTTAAGAATCCAACCTCACAAAAAACGACCAAAAAAACTTTTAAAAATCAGTTCTTTTCACTGAATTCACAAAGATAAGCACAAGACTACAGAGTATCACAGATCCTAATTCAAACCCACCACAAAAAAAAGAGAGTTAAAAATCAGTTCTTTGCACTAAATTCACAAAGATAAACAACAATACTAAAGGGTATCACAGATCCTAATCCAAATCTATTTTCTCAATTTGGTTTTTGTTTCAATTCAATAAAAGAGAATAAATAACAATAAAAATCAAATCTTTGCACTGAATTCACAAAGATAAACATAAGAATAAATAGTATCACAAATCATAATCCAAACCAACAAAATAAAAAATAAAAAGGATAATTAACAGCAACTACTATGCCACAATTTTATACAAGGACTAAAAAACAATAAAAATCAAATCTTTATGAAAAAAAAGAAGAAAAATTGCAAACCTTAGGGGCCTCAATTTGATTAGGATGAGTTAAACCAAGAGTGGCACGAGCAATAGAATGAGCCATCCTTTTTGCTCTTCTTGAACACAACAAGGGTGTAACTGAAAAAGAAATAGCCCAAGTGGGGCTAGATTTGAATTTAGTAAAAACTGAAGGGTAACAATGCAAATAAGAAGAAGAAGAAGTTGAAGTAGAAGCTACTGAAAAAACTCTCAGTGCGGCCATTGTAAAAGGAATTTTGTGTGTATATATATAATAAAAGACCTAAAAAATCAGTGAGTTTGAGTTAGAGAAGAAAAGGGGGGGTTGTCATTGGTGGGGTGGGTGGTGTTTGGATGATGATATGATGTATGCATTGACGTCTATTTTGGGGTTTAGTAATTTTGGTGCTAATATTTTTAATTCTTGATTTTTATATTCACAAATATTTGTTCTTTTCGCTCAAAACTAACGTTATAATCTAGGATTTCTTGTAAAAATTTAGAGCCCGTTTGGACATAAGAAATTTTTTACTTTTTTCCGAAAAATTTCATAATTTTTCGGAATCGGTGTTTGGCCATGAATTTTTATTTTCACTTGAAGATGGATTTTGAAATTTTTCAAAAATTTAAAAAACTCCAAAAACTATTTTTTAAAGTTACTATAATTTCACCTAAAATTGTATTCATGTCTAAATACAAATCTAGTTTCAAATACCATTCACTTGATTTTTTTTCCGGAATTTTACAATTCTTATTTCCAAACGCCCACTTAAATTTGAATTTCATAATTTATCGAGAATTTGAAGAAAAAAGATGTTTTTAAAATTTTTCACCTCAAATCACTCACAAAATTCAAAGACATCTCCAAATTATATTCATGTACAAACACAACTCTAATTTTTAATTACCATTTTTACTTAAGAACTTTTTTTACTTTTTTCGGAAATTTCACTATTCTTATGTCCAAATGCCCCCTTATCATGTTAGGGGGAAAAAGGCAGTCTGGCGCACTAAACTCTAGTTACACACGAGGTTTGGGAAGGGTCAGATCATAAATATCTATCATATACAGTCTTACTCTTTATTTTTAAAAGAGGTTATTTTTACGGCTCGTACCCATCACATCTTGGTCACGTAAAAGTTTATTATGTTATTGAATTTCAATTTTTATCACTTACTATAATTAATTTTATATACAGTACCACATTATTGAATCACTTACTCGTAGTAAATTGATTTAGTGTAAATATTGATCGCATGTTATGCCTTGCCATTAGTTTGGCAGTACACGTTACACCTTGTTTGGATGGTCGTTACCTATTGTATTGTATCGTATTGTTACTTTAAATATAATATTTGTTTTGGTTTTTACTTAAATTTTATTGTATCGTATCATTAAATCCTTCGTACATAACGATGAAATGTGTCACTTCATGTAACGGCTGATTTGGTGTGATTGTGTCGTTTTCTTTCTTCTCTCATCTCACCCTTCACTATTATTACATAATTTTATTTTATCATTTACCCTACCTTTTTATATAATAAATTTACCCCGTATCAAAACTTTCTTTATAATATTGTAAATTTATTATTCATATTGTTGGTGCATGATATCACAAAACAACGACAAACAATATAATGTATACTCATCAAACGGTACAATATAATATAATACAATACAATACATTACGATACGATACAATACATCATGAAACGCTGGTAATAACCATCCAAACAAGCTGAATGGCAATAGAGGCGCTTTCGGTATTTTTAATTTATAGGTTCTGAACATCTATTATTTTGCTTACTAGGTTTATTTAACCATATTAAACAGTGAAATGGCACGAGCTAGCTAGTTTTCGGACTGGCAATTGAAAAATTATCGGTGTTTGTAGAGTCGTCAAAAAATAGCCACCATTTTGCTGCAACATGAACCGGTCCAACATAATATACTAGAGATTGGTGCACTCGTGAATGAACTTCCAACATATTATGTTGGAACTCCAACACGCGAAAAGTTCCAGCATAATATACTGGAGATTGGGGCACTGATGTATGAACTTCCAGCATAATATGTTTGACCGGTATATTATACCGGAACTCCAAAATAATATGCTAGAATATTTTCCGGATTTCGAACAATGTTTTCGTTCAAATTTATCTTTACATGAAAAGTGGCTAAAATTCGATTACTTTTGAAAATGTGACTATTTTTCAATTACCACTTATAAATCCGGCTATTTTTTGAATTTCTCCCTATTAAACATGGTTGATTATCGAACACCTTATAACCATAATATAAGTTTAAATACTATACATTAAACGTGAGTTACAAGATTTATAATTATTAAGTGATTCTACTCTGTAATATTTGATTTAAGTTCGATCATATTATATCATGATTGATTGACATACAATCAAACTTTTCTATAACAGTTATCTTCTAACAATACTTTATTATAACAACCAGGCTTTATTTGGAACCAATTCTTTGATTTATGTTATATTATAATACATTTTCTTTGTACCAACACTTTATTATATCAGTCAAAAATTATTCGGACAAATTACGTCATTATAAAGAGGGTTGACCGTATAACAGAGCAATACTTAAATCATCTTAAAAAGATCATTGAATATGTACCAATTATTAATTTAAAATAATTAGACTCCCGGCCCTATAAGCTTGAAATAATGACGCCTCTATCTCTAGGCATTTGCAATTTTGTTATTAATTATCGTCATTATTATAATTAAGTTGGTGTGAAGGATTTTTTAAAAAAAATTATCCAATTTCTCTGCTTTATGCTGGAATCTATAACTCTCAAAATTAGAGAGTTGACTTCTTCTTAAATATGAATAAAATGGGGGTAATTAGTGACTTTAAAAATGCTAGTTTGCTTTATAATACGATCAAGTATGCTCTTTATTTAATCAATTTATTTTGGCTTTTTGTGCTATAAATTACTGATTTATTTTGGGTGATTAGTCGACATCAGGAAATTAAATCAATGGTAGGTACTTGTTTTTTTCTATAATATTTTATTTTATTTTTTGTAATTTAATTTTTTCTTTTCCTATTTCTTAGAGAAAACTCTAAAAGAAATGTTTGAAGAAGAATAATTCGTTGACTTTATATATATATATATATATATATATATATATATATATATATATATATATATATATATATATATATTAATATAATATAATTAAAAGGAAAGACCTTCAGTTATCTAATTCATGCTTATACGATGGATTCTGAAATAAAGACTCGGGATTAATTACCATCATTAGAGGTGTGTTTGGTTCGAAGAAAAATATCTTTCGGAAAATATTTTTCAATTTTCTCGTATTTAGTTGGCTTAAATATTTTGAAAAATATTTTCCTCATGAACTCGGAAAATATTTTCCAAAACTCCTTTTCCACCCTCCCCACCTATTCCTCATCCCCTCAAATCCCCCCAAATCCACCCCCATATCCCCATACTCCCACACCCACCCCACCCTACCCTACCCTCACCCCCACCCCCAACCTAAATAAAATATTATTAACAATACTTTCTTTTCATGTTATAGATAGGTTTTTTTTGTATTTCAACAAATGAATTTTTTTTTTACATGAAATGAAAAAGTATTTTTGTTCATTTCAACAAAAAAATGTTATTTTTTTCATAGAAAAAGTGTGTTTTTTTCATTTAAACAAAAAAAGTACTTTTGATAAAATGAGTACTTTATTTTCTTGTTGTAAAAATAGTACTTTTTATTTCAACAAAAAAAAAGTATTTTCTTTTTAGTTATGAAGTTTAATTTTTAACGTTATTTTTGCATAAAAAATAAATTAACACATTAGTTCCTTTGAGTTTGTGTTAATTTTTAGAAGATTAATTAAAATTTGCGAACTCGCACATGAGAATAGCATCTTCCCAATTAGTTTGGGTTTATTGAGAGAGGGATAGCCGCAAAATTATAGCAAAGGGGTAACATTATGATTTAAGATGCTTTTAAAATGACTGAGATTAGGGTGTATATGAATCGGGTTGGTTCGATTTTATCAAAATCAAATCAAACCAACTATATCAGATTAGATTGGTTCGATTTTGTCGGATTTTTTAGATTTTCGGGTTTTTTGTTATATGAATATTCTTCTAATGTTACTTTGTTAAAGCTATAGATATAGTTTATGTTACCAAAATAAAAAAGAACATATGTTTAGTAAATATTTAAAAAAATTGACAAACATATGATCTATTAAAATATTCTAATGGTAGAATTGTTTTAGTAACACATGATAGTTATTTTCTTAATCGTCGAACAATAATTTTTCGTTAATGTATGATTTCATGGTTAACCCATAATAGGATCCCAAATATTTTTATATTTTTTAAAGAAAATTCAACATAAAGTCTTAAAAACATATGTAAAAATTAAATATTTATATGTCGGTTTGGTTCAGATATTTTTACTCAATACCAAACCAAGTCAAACTAAACTTAGTGGGGACTTTTAATCGGTTTGGTTTGATTTTTCAATTATGTGCGATTTTTTGATCCGATGTTAGAATTTGTTTGATTATCTTCTCTTACAATTTACCTATACACAACAGAATAATTTAAAAATAAACTAAATCTAATATTTTTCAATTAATAACTTCATGAATAATAATAATAATAATAATAATAATAATAATAATAATAATCGAATAAATAAGTCGAACCACAAACTAAATATATGACTATAAAACTATCCCAGGGTGTGGTGTCACAATTCACAAACTACTAAGAATACTACAAATAATGGGTTGAAAGAATGTATCTCTGTTTTGAATGAAATAAAACAACGTCTATAAAATAAAGAAAAGACTCCAGGAATCTGCGGACACCAACAGATCTACCTCGTGTCTCCGAGTAATGATGACAACTACTAAAATCTCCTAACTCTGGCCGGTACCTGGATCTGCACAAAAAGTGCAGAGTGTAGTATCAGTACAACCGACCCCATGTACTGAGTAAGTGCCGAGCCTAACCTCGACGAAGTAGTGACGAGGCTACGACGGGACAATCATAACATAACTTGTGACAATATAAAATAAAGCAGGAAATGAGTTCTAAACAAAACAAAACAATAATCTGTAACAACAAATAAAATAACTGAGCCACCTTTTTCAGGTCTCAGCTATAACCAAGTCACACATGGGATTCAAAATTTTCAAATTTAACATTAAAATAACCGTGAGTATAAAGTATGAAAAATAGTAAAGTAAAACAGTAAGTTTTCAAATCTTTGGGTTTAAAAATCAGTAAAATATGAGTGTCCTCCCTTATTGCTCGTCTCTATATATATCACCTTTATTTCTCATGTTGCGGCGTGCAACCCGATCCACCTGTATCACTCCTTGTTGCGGCGTGCAACCCGCTCCCACCATACATATCATATCACTTTATTTAAGAAATTTTTCACAATTCAGGTTACAATATTTTTGCCTTAACAATTATAAACAAAAAGCTGTACAACTCATAAACTTCATCAATTATCATTTCACAATGAAATCAACCGGAATATATATATATATATATATATATATATATATATATATATATATATATATATATATATATATATATATATATATATGTACCACGATAAACCAAGGGAACAACCAACGCCTCCAAAATACTTGAAACAATACTTAATAACAAGTTGATGAAACCAAGTTGACATAGAGACATCAATAATCATGAAGCAATTAAGCCAGGAATCAAACAAATTGAAAAGGAAGGGATCATGTTCAACAAATAATTTGGTGGTGTATAGATACTCGTCACCTCACATATATACCACACACATGCAAATTCACATAGCATTTAAGTTGGGGATTCCTATTCCCTCAGTCAAGGTTAAACCAAGCACTTACCTCAATCTCACAAGCAATCACTGCTCTAGCACGACTTTTTCTCTAGAATTTGCTTCTAATCCGCTCGAATCTAATCACAATTGGTTCAATGTCATTAATTATAGCTTAAAGGAATCAACTTTATGAAAAATTATGATTCTCCTATGTTTTCTTATCAAAATACAAAAATCGACCCCGAGCCCGCTTGGTCTAAACTCGAGGTTCGGACCAAAACTCGTTTACCCATTCTCCCCCGAGCCTAGATATACAATTGGTTTTGGAATCCGACCTCAATTCGAGGTCTAAATCCCCAAATTTGAAATTCCTAAGTTCTACCAAAAAACCCCAATTTTTACCATGAAAACTCTAGATTTTTGGTTGAAATCTTGTTAAAAGTTGTTAAGGAATGAAAAGAATTAGTTAGAGATCACTTACCAATGATTTGGAGAAGTTTGAGTCTTTGAAAAATCGCCTATGGAGGTTTAGGGTTTGAGAAAATTGAAAACAAAGTGAAAACCACGTCAAAATCCTTATTTAATTGGTCGCGGATCTCGCATTTGCGAGCAAGGGTTCGCATTTGCGAACCCTTCGGAATTTGGCAGTCATCGCAAATGCGATGAAATTGTCGCATTTGCGACATATGGGCAACTCGCAATTGCGACCAGAAATCTCGCATTTGCGAGATCTGGGGCTGGTCCTGGACTTCGCAAATGCGAGATCAGAGGCCTGCCACACCAGATATCAGCTCTGATGAAATTTTTTCTAAGTCTAAACACTCTGTAGCCTACCCAAAACTCACCCGAGCCTCGGGGTTCCAAACCAAACATGCACGCAAGTCTAAAAACATCATACTGACTTGCTCGTGCGATCAAATCATCAAAATAACATCAAAAACCACAAAATTAACCTCAAAACTCAAGATTTCCTCAAGAACACTCAAATTTCTAAATTTTCAACCGGACGTCCGAATCACGTCAAACCAACTCCGATTCTCATAAAATTTCACAGATAGGAATTAAATATCATAACAAACTTGTTCCGGGCTCCGAAATCAAAATACGGGCCCGATACCAACAATTTCACATATTATTTCATTTCTTTATTTCTTGTAATAACCAGCCAAATAATTTTTTTCAAAAATTATTTTCTAAGTTTGGGGACCTCGGAATTCAATTTCGGGCATACGCCAAAGTTTCATATTTTATTGCGGACCTCCCGGGATCATCGGATTACATATCCGGGTTCGTTTACTCATAATATTGACCAAAGTCAACTAAAACCAAAATTTTAACTCTAAAATTTTTATTTCTCATATTTTCACGTCAAAACTTTCCGGTTTCACGCCCGGACGGCGCACACAAATCGAGGTGATTAAAATTAGTCTTTTTTAAAGCTAATAAGCCTAGAATGAATTCTAAATTCGTAAAATGACCCTTTGGGTCATCACAGCAACATAACAACTCCTAACCAAAGTCATTCTTTTCCAATTGAATTTGGCAATATAAGTAATAAAGAAACAAAGTAGGTACAGTACACATATCATGTCACCAACAAAGGGTTATGTATTATCAAAAAGTACGATGATTTAGTAGTTTGAAGCAATAACCTATACATGCCCGTATATTCCCCTATACACATAACCCTTGGGCCTGGCTTCCGCCTCCCCGAGCATGTGGAAGCCTTCATCCCTCAGCTCGAAAAGAGCCGAGGTGCACAATCCCTCCAGCCCTAAACTTTCAGTTGCCGTAGTCATCTCCTCCAATGTTGGAGCAAGCACTGATGCTCCAACCAAAACGACTAGAGCCTTGTGAGGGAACGTATCCCTCACTTTTCGGAGCATACTGATGTCGGATTTCCCCATAAGCTTGAATGCGATTTCGTCATCCAGCATCTGTGTCATACTTTCTCTTGCTTCTACAGCACTATCAGCGAATAACTTTGTTGCTCTCAAATTTAGTAGTTTGAAGCAATAACTTATACATGCCCGTATATTCCCCTATACACATAACCAGCAAAGAGTTAGTGTGAGGGGTCATGTATTATCAAAAAGTACTTCATGACAAGACGATTTAGTAGTTTGAAGCAATAACCTATACATGCCTGTATATTCCCCTATACACATAACCAACAAAGAGTTAGTGTGAGGGGTCATGTATTATCAAAAAGTACTTCATGACAAGACGATTTAGTAGTTTGAAGCAATAACCTATACATGCCCGTATATTCCCCTATACACATAACCCTATACACATAACCAACAAAGAGTTAGTGTGAGGGGTCATGTATTATCAAAAAGTACTTCATGACAAGACGATTTAGTAGTTTGAAGTAATAACCTATACATGCTCGTATATTTTCATATACACATAACCCTTGGCCCTTACTTCCGCCTCCCCGAGCATGCGGAAGCCACCATCCCTCAGCTCGAAAAGAGCCGAGGTGCACAATCCCTCCAACCCTAAACTCTCAGATGCCGTAGTCATCTCCTCCAATGTTGGAGCAGGCACTGATGCTCCAACCAAAACGACTAGAGCCTTGTGAGGGAACGTATCCCTCACTTTTCGGAGCATACTGATGTCGGATTTCCCTATAAGCTTGAATGCGATTTCGTCATCCAGCATCTGTGTCATACTCTCTCTTGCTTCTGCAGCACTATCAGCGAATAACTTTGTTGCTCTCAGATTCCTTTTTAGCTTGCGTTTTTCTAAACGCTTCTCTATAGATGTTGCTCGCACACAATAGGCAATTGCCTGTGCGAGCAACTGTAGCCCCTTCCTCGACTGCCACAACAAATGATGACGGATGAATCAATCTTAATTCCGTGCAGACAGCAGCTAAGATCTTCACTCTAAAGAATCATGTTTTGTTGACATTAAACGAACTTGGCTCCGCATGGTCTTCAATTCATAACCTAACATTCAACATTATATTATTAGAAAGATGTCAAAGCAAGAATTATTGTTGTTACTAGATATACAAGTCAAGGCTTAAGAGGCATAGTTTACAAAAAGAAAATCTTGAGCCATAACATCTCACAATTTCCTTGTACCATTACATGAAATGCTGCCCCTACACTATCATAACCGGCTGTTTATACTATAATTTACAAAATTTCTACAACACCCAGATTTTGATCTTTATATTCCTACTTATCCAGTTTATATGTATAATATAACCATGTAATTTTGTTGGGAAAAAATGGCCATTAGAGTAATAATAGTCAAAGAAGCAACTTTTGGCATGGATAATACACCAATAAAGTCGAAAGCAATTAGCAAGAACATAAGAAGAATATATATACAAGTCAAATAGTAAACCTTAGTCCCAACAAATATGGAAAAGAAAAATAAAGAAAACTCTCCTAGTCCTAAACATACACAAATATATACACTCATACACACGCTTCTTTAATAAAGTGGAATATACAACAAATCACCATATTCAATATATTATGAAAATCATGCAGTTTCATATAATATACCACGGGCGGTTTGAAAAGATTTTGTATAAACTAAAATTAGTTAATGCAAATATAAACTTCAAATAGAAAATAATGAAATAGTTGAGGAAGTCTTACTAGTTGTAGCTATTGTATAACCGAATATGAACTTCACAAAGTTACTTTTTTCTGGTTCCCACTAAATGTACTCTGATTCACAACTTGTAGATGATAGAAGAATAATGTAAGATTCGATTTTATCTAATACCCAGTAAAAAAGTGGCGCCATGTAAGACATGTATTTTTAATATGTTATTATTTATATTAGTAAGAAGTAACTTAAATAAATTGGATGTAAGACATGTATTTTCAATATGTTACATTTGATTTTGTTGTAAATAAATTTTACTAATATGAAGATCTAAGTAATTTAATTCAAAATTCTAAAAAAAATTTAGTGTTAAAGAGTCGATAGTCTTCTTTCTTTATTTATTT
Organism: Nicotiana undulata; assembly: GCA_005239495.1. Classification (NCBI taxonomy): domain Eukaryota; kingdom Viridiplantae; phylum Streptophyta; class Magnoliopsida; order Solanales; family Solanaceae; genus Nicotiana; species Nicotiana undulata. The sequence goes on along the minus strand of ML272079.1, from coordinate 17,019 downwards.
CTTTGTCCAAGGTTTATTGTATTTTTCTTTTTGCAAATTTTAATATTGTCTAACTTGAAATAAAATCATAAAATCCATTATTAAAAATTTTTGGGGATCTAAATTAAAGTTTTACTAGTCTCCTAATCGAACCACATGTCCATCCCCCTGTTATTCTCAATCAAATTTTATAAAGTCTCAATTAAGATAAGACAACAATCAGTGAGTGTGTTATTTAGTTACCAAATGTGAATGAAGATGTTGAATAACACGTTCATGGGCAGTGGTCTATAAATAATTGTTGATCATTAATGAGGGCGGTTCAGCGGAACTGATGGCTTAAAACTAAAATATATTAAAAGACCCTGAAATTTCTTTCATAATATCCACATAATATTGAGACAAAAAAGTGGTGAGAGAACAACGTATAATATGTGGGTTAGGCGTAAGTCATATGGTATTGAACTCCCTATAAAAAAGATATAGCATTAAATGAAAATGGTAAAAGGATTGAGCCTATTATCGATCGTATTTTGAACCTTACGATAATTGTCTCTGGGATTTCTTAGTTAAAAAAAATGAGACACAAAAGAACTTGATTACTGATATGAGGATCTATCAAATGTGACAAAAATGAATAACTAATTTAGATAATTTGATTTTAAATTAGAAATTAAAATAGTAAAAAACATGAAAAAAGAAAGAAAAGTAGAATTGATGAGAAGATAAATATAAATATTTAATTTAGTGAGAGAAAAGATTTATGCTATAAACTCATTCAATCCTAAATTTACCAAATTTAAATAAATATCAAAATATTTTATCAATAATTGTACAAATATAAATTACATATATTATATAATGATATAGTAGTACTTTATATTTTTGAGGCCTTAAATATTTGAGGGCCTAGGGCAAGAGCTTCACTTGCCCTACCTTAGAGTCGCCCTTGAAAAAAACATTATCGGCGGAAGTAATCAACAAAGGAAACAATCTAGAGAGCAATTGGGGTAAAAGAAACCCTGTAAGTCTTTATGTATTAAGAAAAAAACTGAAAAATGGAAAGAAAGAGAAGAAAATGAAGAGGATGAAACAAGAACATACCGGCGGAAAGTAATCAATAAATGTATTTGAAGTCTCTCTTTTACAGAATATAACAAGTAATCTAACAATTTGGGGGAAAACACCATGTAAGTCTTTAATTAAAGAAAGAGGAGAAAATGAAGAGGATGAAATGAGAACATACCGACGGGAAGTAAAGTTTTTTTTTTTTTTTTACAGAATATCAAGAAATTGTGATGACCCAAAGGGGTCATTGTGTGAATTAAGACTCCGTCCTAGGCTTATTAGCCATACAAATATTAATTTTAATTACCTCAATTTGTGTGCGCAGTCGAGATGTGAACCGGAAAGCTTTTATGTGAAAATATAAGAAATAATAATTGTTTTAAAGTTTGATTTTAGTTGACTTGAGTCAACATTTTGAGTAAACGGATCCGGATCTGTTCCGACAATTCCGGGAGGTCCGCAGTAAAATATGGACTTAGGCGAATGCCCAGAATCGAATTCCGGGGTCCCAAACCTTAGAAATCAAATTTTGAAAGAAATTGTTTTGCTGAATTATTAAGGAAAATAAAGAAAAGAATTAATGTTTGAAACCATTGGTATCGGGCCCATATTTTGGTTCTGGAGCTCAATTCAGATTTGTTATAGTAAATACTATCTGTGAAATTTGGTGAGAATCAGAGTTTATTTGACGTGATTCTGACGTCCGGTTGAGAAATAGTGAAATTTAAGTGTTCTTGAGAAAAAAATGATGAATTTTGAGGTTTAATTCATAGTTTTACATGTTATTTTCATGATTTTATCGCACGATCAAGTCCGTATGATGTTTTTAGACTTGCGTGCATGTTTGATTTAGAGCCCCGAGGGCTCGGGTGAGTTTCGGATAGGCCATGGGGTGTTTTACACTTATAAAAATATGTTGTTTTTCTGTTTCTGGTGCTCAGGTATTTTGTTCATGTCACGACCCCAAATCCTAAGCCGGCCGTGATGGCGCCTATCATGGAATTGGGCTAGCCAACAATCACATTCGTCATAATATTTTCATAATTTCCAAAATTTGTTTCCAACATTTCATAAGCATTTTAAATTTCCAAACTTTAAGAAAACCCAACGAAATAAATAGTCTAACTACCACCCCCAAGACCTGGAGTCAACACGTCATGAGCATCTACGAGTCGTACAAAATAACTCTACTGTCATAATACATCAAGTCTCGGAACGAGGGGCTAAATACAAAAATAAGGGAAAAGAGATGTTGTGGACGTTGAACAACTACCTCGAAGTCCCAACTCCGGCTCCACAAGAAGTAAGAAAACTAGCGCTCGATACCAGCACTTGAATCTGCACATAGGGGTGCATGGAGTAATGTGAGTACGCCAACTCAATAGTAATGAAAATAAATCAAGTCTGAACAGTAAGAAACACATAAGATCAAATCATCGATTCACAATAAGCACAATCTTTCTTTCCAACAGTGTATACATTAAATCAACACGCTTTAAAATCCGATTTCGGTAAAAATTATTTAAAAAGGAAATTTCCAACAGTTTCAGTAAAGTGTTCAAGAAGTTTAGCGTACAAGGATATGAATAATAAGTATCCACTCAGACAACCATCACTCAGAATCAATCTCTCAGCATACCTCACAATCACTCAGTATCAGCCCCTCGGGCTACCTCATAGTCACTCATGCCTCCCAATCTCTCATCACTCAGCACTCGCACTCAATGGGTACTTGCGCTCACTGGGGGTGTACAGACTCCGGAGGAGCTCCTACAGCCCAAGCGTTAATATCGATCCATCTCGTGGCATAAATCACTCAGGCTCTCGGCCTCTCACATATCATAACAGTGTAACATGTTGCGACGTGCAGCCCGATTCATAATACCCTCACAATATTGGCTCTCGGCCTCACTCAGTCAGAAACTCTCGAAAATGCCACTCAGGCAATGAATAAATGGGGTACTCGACCCAAAACAATATTTTATATCACAAAATAGTGTAAACAAGTTTGAGTCTCGAAAACAGTTTAACATGAAATGACTGAGTGTAAATCATAATCACTACAGTGAAGAGTATCAGAAAACAGCCCTCAAGGGGTCTAAACAGGTCGGCACAAGGCTCCAAACATGGCTTACAGCCCAAATATATCAATAGTGTAAAAATACGATTTATCATATGATTTAAAAGCAATTACGCAACTCAATAGTTGCCACGGGAAGAACCAAGTTCAAATCCCCCATCGGTGCATGCCACACACTCGCCATCCCGCATGTGCGTCACTCCAAAACAGTGAGAAAATGCTAAGTCCGGAGTTTTATACCCTCAGTACGAGATTTAGAGTCATTACTTACCTCAAACCGGCCCGAAAAGCTACTCCGCCATACTCTTGCCCCTCGAATCGGCTCCCAAATGCTCCGAGTCTAACAAAATCAGATTAATAATATCAAAATATGCTAGTTAGACGACACCCATTTGAAAATTATCACAATTAGGCACAATCCCAAAATTGTCCAAACTCGACCTCGAGACCACGTTCGGAATTCGATAAAAATCACAAAACCAGAATCCTCCTTCTCCCACGATTCTATACATAGCAAGAACATCAAAATCGGACCACAATTGCCCCTTCAATTACTCAATTAAAGTCTCCAATTTTTCCAAGCCCATTTACACACTGATTTTCCCCTTAATTTCACCCTATTTCAGCCCAAAAATCACATAGAGACGAGTTTTAGGTTCAAATATCTTACCTCAACGAAGTCCTCTTGATTTCCTCATTCAAAACCCTCTCCCAAAGCTTAATTTCGGATGAAAATATTGAAAAATGGCTCAAAACCGCGAAGTCTAGTATTTATACTCTCTTGTCTAGTGGTCGCGCACCTGCATTCATTTACGTGCACTACGGATCCGCACCTGCGGTCACTCAAAAGCCAAACCTCCGCACCTGCGCTCGAAGTTCCGCATCTGCGGCTTCGCAGGTGCGGTAAAACCCTCGCACCTGCGGAGCTCCTCCAGCCCACCAGAATCTGCACCTGCACCCCTTTCTCAGCACCTGCGGCTCTCGCACCTGCACTCAACCATCAGCAGGTGCGGCCACACTAGAAGGGCAACACCAGCAACAGTTCAGGTGCATTTTTCCCACTTCAAAGTCCCCGAGGGCTATCCGAAATCAACCCGAGCCCCTCGGGACCCCAATCAAAAATACAAATAAGTCATAAATGATTACCCGGACTTAATTGAATTCTCGAAACACCCAAAATAACATTGAAACTCCAATTCAACCCATGATTCAAGCCTAAGATTCCTAAAACTTCCGAAAATCACCAATGATGCCGAAACCAACCAAAACACATCCGAATGACTTGAAAATTTGCACACACGTCCAAAATAACACTACAAACCTGATCCAACTTCCAGAATTCCATTATGACCCCGATAGCATATTTTTCACTGCCTACCGAAAATCGCCAAAAATTAACTTTCGTCAATTCAAGCCTAATTTTACATCGGACATCAAAACCACATTCCGAACACACTCCTAAGTACCAAATCACCTAACGAAGCTATTCGAGCCATAAAATATACATTCCGAGGTCGTTTACCAATAAGTCAACTCCTTGTTGACTTTTTCAACTATTAGGCTAATAGAAGAGACTAAGTGTCTCAATTCTCACCACGACTACTCCGAACCCGAACCAACCGACCCCAACACATCATAAACATACTAAGAAATGCATGACAAATTAGAAACAGGAATAACAGGGCTAATTCCATGGAACGACCGTACCAGATCATTACATTCTCCCCATCTTAAACAAACGTTCATCCTCGAACGGGTCTAGAAACATACATGGAGTCTCAAGTGAGGGTATCTGCTCCGCATCTCCAACTCGGTCTCCCAAGTGGCCTCCTCCACTGGTTGTCCTCTCCATTGTACCTTCACTGAAGCTATATCCTTAGACCCCAACTTTCTGACATGACGACCCAAAATAGCCATTGGCTCTACCTCATATGACATATCACCCTCAAGCCGAACTATGTTGAAGTCCAAAACAGGAGACGAGTCACCAATATACTTCCGGAGCATCGAAACATGGAACATGATAACTAGGGATTTTATCTTATTTTACACTCTTTCTTGCTTAAGTTTTGGATAAAAGTGTATGCAAAATGGTCCCAAAGGCTTACTTGTTGTACTTGATTGCATGGTTTAGTCAAAAAGGGTGACAAATAGTCAAAAACCTGCTAAAAAGGAGTGAAACATGCACAAGTACCAAGAACAAGCACAAGCAAAGTTCGACTGACCAGTGCGAACCGTGGTCCATTTTATGCGGTTCGCACTGAAGAGATTCAGAGAAGTGTTTTTGAAGGCCAAACCAACGTGGACCGCGGTCCATTTTATGCGGTCCGCACTGAGGAGATTCAGAGAGCTTCTACTTTGAAGGCCAGGAGACCAACGCGGATCGCAGTCCATTTTGCGCGGTCCGCGCTGAAGCCACCGCAATGCATTTTATGCGGACATTCGGTCGCGGTGACCCTGCAGGGGTATTTTTGTCCAAAAAATTTGGCATAGTATAAATAGTTTCTTTTCTCATTTTTAGGTCAGCTTTTTGTACTCAAACATAGTTGGGAGTTCGTGAACGGCTTTTCTTCAGCTTTTTGAGTAATTTTAGAAGGATTTCAACATTGAATCTTTCAATTTTAGTGTATAATTCAATTATATGGGTTTTGCTTCATCTATTTCTTTGATTTCTTCAGTTGTTATGAGTAGTTAAACCCATTAGCTAGGGTTGTGGCTCAACCCTAGTGTGGGTATTTAATGGGTCCTTTAAATTAGGGCTTAGATGTTTATGGGTGATTGGTATTTGGGCTGATTTGAGATTTTCATGCTAAAATTAGTGGTTGCAAATACTAATTGATGTTTATTTGACTTGGGTTCTTCTTGAGAAAGAGAACTTGAGTCTAGAAAATCAGCCCAACAAGGAATTGGGACGAAATCAAGAATCGGTAGTCCCAATTAACGGGTTAAACCTCGAGATAGTAAAACCCTACTTGAGCCTATATTGCTTGTATAATTTTGACACCCAATTGGTCTCGAGGGAGGCAATTAGGGAAAAGTCACTCAATCTACCGAGAGGTATAGAGTGGGTAATTACGTGCATTGGCTATATAATAATTCCCTTGATAACATCTTTGCCTTAGATATAGGCATCCGTTAAATATTCTCCAAGGTGAAAGTTATAACCCTAGTGCCTTTTATCCATTAAGAAAACAACCAAAAAGACATTAGTTAGTTAATTAGCAATTACCATTAGTATAAACCGTAGTATAATTATCAAATAAAAAAGTATGAGAATTGCAATTAAGAGCACGAAACACTACTAGATCACTTAGGAATTCACCCCCCACATCAATAACTCTATGTGGACTCGATCCCGACCCGTTCGGGTAAAAGCTGCATTGACCCTCATCTTGCTACTATTTAGTAGTGTAGGTGGGCGCCGATCACTTTTTGGCGCCGTTGTTGGGGAGTTATAACGGTGTTGTTTATCTACGTGAATAGTAGTGTTAAGTGTTTTTCTTTCCTTCTTTTGTTAACGTGTCTGTTAAATCTATTCAGGTGCTAATGGCGGATCCTTTGGGAAATGTTATTGCGGGGGAGGAGGTATATGACAACCAAGAAGATGAAATTAACCAAGCACCACCTCTCAGACGGGGCCGACAGGCCAATATTAATGAGGACATTCCAGACCCTCCCCCGTCACAGCTCCTAGAGCTGCCCCTCGGGTCCTTCCAAACGAGGGGTATGCTAGTGCTATTGTCCCGCCTAGAATCCGAGCGGGAAATTTCAAATAACAAATGTGATGCTGACACTCTCGGAGCAACGGGGCTATTTCACCGGAGCCGCACACCAAAATACTTACAAATATTTGAAGGGCTTCGTGGATACCTGCTGGGGCAGTAAGCAAACGAATGTCTCGGAGGATGCATTGAGACTTCGGTTATTCCCCTTCTCTCTTCGTAGGAAGGCTCTTGATTGGCTCGAGCGGCTTCCCAACCACTCCATATCTACATGTGATGAGCTCGCAAACAAGTTTATTGCTAAAATTTTCTCCCCTAGTCACATGACGGCGAGAGATGAAATATTGGTTTTTAAGCAAGAACCCAACGAGCCTTTGCATGAGATTTGGGAGCGCTATAGGACCATGGTTAAGGAATGTCCAAACAATGACATGACTGAAGCCATGATTCAGCAAACCTTCTACCGAGGCATAAATACTGTCAATCAATGTGTGGTCAATCAATTGGCCGGTGGAAACTTCATGAAATTGACTTACCCCGAGGCATGTGAAGTCTTAGATGAGATGCCTGACACATCGTCAACATAGCAGAGTAGAGAAAACGTACCTCAGGGTGAGTCTGGTGTTAATAGTCTTCACAAAGAACTTCACGAACATGAGCAAGAAATTGCCGAGCTCATTACCACTATGAACCAACTTGCCAAGGCAGAGCTTCAACAATTACAAGGGCCAAAGAAATTAAATGCCATGGAGGGAGTGAATGTGTTGGTGAACCAAAGAAGACCCCGGGGAAATCCAAAGCAAAGCAACAATGATCAAGGTGATCAAGGAACAAATGGGTACAGTCAAGAAGAGCCATATGATGATCAAGAAGAGGATGTCATGTATGCTGATAATTATCAAAGTCAAGGGAACAATCAAAGCAACAATCAAAAATGGATCAACCAAAGCAACAATCAACATTGGGGTAATCAAAGACAAAGAAATTGGAATAATAACAACAATTCACGAAACTGGGGGAATAACAACAACCAACAATGGGGGAACAATAGTGATAGCAATTGGAGCGGAGGCAATAACAATAACAATTGGGGTGGTAATGGTAACCGGGGGTCGCGCTTTCAAAGGCCCCCGATGTACCAACAACTAAGCAATCCACCCCCGTACCAAGCTCAAGGACAAAGCTCATCAAGTAATGGAATGGGAAGAATTGAACAAATGTTCAAGCAAATGATGGAGCGCAACGCGGAATCCGATGCTCAATTCACCTCCCACAACACCTCTATTAGAAACATTGAAGTACAAATGGGCCAAATTTCTCATGCCTTGAACACACGCCCAAAGGGAGCACTACCGAGTGATACGGTGGTGAACCCCAAGGGTGGGAACAACAATAATACCGGTCACGCCATGGCGGTGACCACAAGAAGTGGAAAAGGCGGTGAAGCGAGTTATTCTAGACAAAAGAGAATTGTTGTTGATGATGATGAATTGCCAAATGATGAGTTACCAATTGAGGTTGAGAAAGTTGTAGAAGAGCCAACTACTAGTGAGGTGAGAATTGATATCCATGACAATGGGGAGGATTTGCAAAGGGGCGTGAACCCGTCTAGGGAACACGTGATTGATATGCCGGAACCGGTGGTCCCACAAGACAAGGAACCATTTCCTAGACCCCTTCTCCATATCCTCAAAGGTTGGCGAAGCAAAATCAAGAGAATCAATTTAAGAAATTCATCGACATGATGAAGAGTCTTTCCATCAATGTCCCTTTGGTTGAAGCTTTGGAGCAAATGCCCGGGTATGCTAAGTTCATGAAGGACTTAGTCACAAAGAAAAGATCTATGGAGTGCGAAACCATAAAGATGACTCACCAAGTGAGTGCCATAGTGCACTCAATGGCACCCAAGCTTGAATACCCGAGAGCTTTTACCATTACTTTCACAATTGGGAGTGCGACTTCGCCAAAGCATTGTGTGACCTCGGAGCAAGTATAAACTTGATGCCGTATTCGGTCTTTAAAACATTGGGGATTGGGCAACCTAGGGCTACTTTCTTGCGTCTCAAATGGCGGATAGATCAATGAAGAGGCCTTTAGAGATAATTGATGATGTGTTGGTGCGGGTGGACAAATTCATTTTGCCCACGGATTTTGTCATATTGGATTGCGAAGTGGATTATGAAGTCCCAATCATCTTGGGAAGGCCCTTCCTTGTAACGGGGAATGCCTTAGTTGACGTGGAGGTTGGTGAGCTCACTTTCTGGGGGGGGGGGAATGAAAAGGTTG
>ML272078.1:942-60236 GCA_005239495.1 Nicotiana undulata | reverse complement strand
TCCTCACATCACTCATAAGGCCTGGAAGCCTCCTCACCTCTCCGGCGCTCACTGGAAATGGACGTAGACTCCGAAGGGGCTCTTACAGCCCAAGCGCAATAATAAGCCACAGCATGGCATAAATCACACACAATATAGGCCCGCAGCCTCACTCATATCATATCATCCTCACAATATGCCAATAGCCTCACTCAGTCAGACACTCTCAATTTGCCCTTTAGGCCATACTATACCGGGTTTTCGACCCAAAAACAGTGTTTCATTTTTCAATAAACAGTATCAAAATACTTTGAGTCTCAAAACAATTTCACAGAAAAGACTGAGTGAAAAATCATTACATATCAGTGAGAAAAATAGTAAAAACATCCCCCAAGGGGTAAACAAATCGACACTAGGCCCCAAACATGGCTTACAACCCAAAACATATCATAATATATAAATACTATTTAAGCAAAGGCTTAAAAATCGGTTTCGCAACTCAATAGTCGCCTAAATAGGAAACATGTTCCAAAGTTTCCACCTTTTTATCTCAAAACCCGTGAAAGGGTGCATAGTCCGGGGTTTCATACCCTCAGGACAGGATTTAACTTACCTCAAAACTAGCCCGTAATTATTCCGCAACACGTTTGCCTCTCGAATCAACCTCCGAAGGCTCCAAATCTACCAAGTTCAGATTTTTATCATCAACATATGCTTAAGGAATAAATTCCCATTGAAAAATATCGAATTTAACTCAAAAATCCGAAACCGGTCAAAATCCAACCCCCGGGCCTGCATCCCGAAACTCAGAAATTTTTACATAAAAGTGTTCTTCATCTTCTCACGCTTCCGTACATATAAAGATCACCAAAATCGGAGTTCGTTTGACCCCTCAAATCGACCCTAGAAGTGCAGCATGAGTACATATTAAATAAATATGTACCCAGTGAGTATCCCGTCTAAACTCGAAGAAATAGTGACGAGAGGTCGACTTGACACTCACTAAGGTCCAACAGTGTGATATAATGATGAAAGAATAAAAGCAGTAGACATGTAAGACAGTGAGTAGCAATAATGTATAAAGCATAGAAATCCAAGTAAATACTGGAACAATAACAACGGCCACTTTCTTCCCCCAAATATCTAATACAAGTCAATATCCATGAAACAATGCAAAATAATCATGCGCACACAGGAATAAGACAACCGGCCGGAGTCATGAGGAAAATATCTCTGCATTGCCGAGGATCGAACGACCTGTCCCATAAGTGCACCTTTCAACTCGCTGTGGCATACGGCCCGCTCCCATGAGAGTGGGGGAAATCACACATCGCTCGCGGAATGTAAATTTGCGAAGCGGTCACGTGCACACACAATATCTTATAAAACTTTCTTTCCGTAACCAATTCCTTTCAAATCAACAATTTCCATAAAGCCTCAGAGAAACAATACTATACATAACATGATCTCATAGTACATATGGCATTACAAGGAAGCATATAAGGCATTACAAGAAAGCATATAAGGCATGTTGTGGGCATAACTACACGGACATAACAATGATAGCCGCTACGTACGGACTCTTGTCACTTGGTGCGTATGTAGCCCCCAAAACAAGTGCACATAGCATATAAATAACCTATGGGGACAATTCCCTCTTACAAGGTTAGAAAGTAGACTCACCTCGTGTCGAATCTACCTCTCGTACCACGAATGCGCCCGAAACTCCGAACTCTACACCCGAGGACTCGCAACTAGCCAAAAGATGTACAATTATATCAATGCATGCTCAATGTGGGGGAAATTATCCTATTTATTCAATAAGATCATCATTCTTGAAGAATTCCCAAAATTCAACCCCGGGTCCGCATGTTCAAATTCCGAAACTTCTCGAAGGAATCGCTCACTCATAGCCTAAGGATCGAAAATATACAATTTCTACCTGAATTCATAGCATCAAGTGGGTAATTCATCATCTTCCTTAAGAACCCTAGGTTACTATCCCAAATCTTGATTTTTCCATCAATTAGTAGTTAATCCCATTAATAATTCATGTATTAATCTAACTCTAGGGTAGAATTCACTTACCTTAACAGTAGCTAGGTGTTGGAGAGTTCTTCCCAAGCTCTCAAGTCTTCAATGGAGGTGTAAAATGTAAAGAATGAAGGAAATCCCGTGTTTAAATGAAAATACACTGCCTGGCCTACAGGGGTTCCGCACCTGCGGCTCGAGGATCGCACCTGCGGTCTCGCACCTGCGGAATTGGGCGAGTGGGGCTGGGGTCGCACATGTGGAGGGATTGCCGCACCTGCGGTTCCGCTCCTGCTGACTTTTGTCCGCACCTACGAGGATGGGGGACCTCACCTGGGGTTGCCGCGATGCTTGGTCCCGCAGGAGCGGTCCCGCACCTGCGACTGGGGGCAACCGCATCTGCGGCACACTAGATCAGGTGCACCAGCAGTTGCATCAGCTGGTTTTTAGCCCCGTTTGATGCCCGGGAGACACTTGGGCCAACCCGAGCCCCCGTCCAAATATACCAACAAGTCCTAAATCATAATATGGACTCGCTCGAGCCTTCGGAACACCCAAAACAACGCTAAACCTCAAAATCACACCCCAAAACCCCTAAAACCATAACTTAAGAAACTTCAAGTTCTTGATTTCTATAAAAATGCGTCGGACCGACCTATACAACTCAGAATGACATCAAATTTTGCAGACAAGTCATAATGACATAACGGAACTATTCCCAGTCTCGGAATCACATTCGGGCCTCGATAACATGAACTTGTGTTTCAAACCAAATTTCAAACTTAAGGAAATCCTTATTTCTATATTGGGCGCCGAAACGCTCCCGGGTTATCAAAAACCCATTTCGAACATACGCTCAAGTCCGAAATCATCATACGAAGCTACTGACACTGTCGGAACTCAATTCTGAAGTCATTTGCTCAAAATGTTGACTGAAGTCAAACCTGGCCAAATAGGCCAACCTTAAGGAACCAAGTGTTCCTATATTGCTCAAAACACTTCCAAATCCTGAACCACCAGTCCCCGCAAGTCACAAATCACAAGAAGCCGCTATGGGAAGACTTATACAGGGGAACGGGTTCGGATAACGTAAAATGACCGGTCGGGTCGTTACATTCTCCCCCTCTTAAACAAACGTTTGTCCTCGAACGAGACTAGAATCGTACCTGAAGTGCTGAATAGTCGCCTCATCGACTGGTTGGCCTCTCCACTGGACCGTCACGGCAGAAACTCTCTTAGACCTCAACTGGCGGTCCCGTCTATCAACAATAGCAACTAGATCCTTCTCGAAGCCCAACTTCTCATCTAGCTGAATAGTGCTGAAATCAACCACGTGAGAGAAATCGGCATGATATCTCCGGAGCATGGATACATGAAAAACCGGATGAACTCCGGATAAACTAGGAGGTAAAGCTAGCTCATAAGCAACCTCTCCGACTCGCCTCAATACCTCGAAAGGACCTATAAACCTTGGGCTCAGCTTGCCCTTCTTCCCGAATCTCATAATGCCCTTCATCGGCGAAACCTTTAGCTGAACTTTATCTCCCTCCATAAATGTTACGTCACGCACCCTTTGATCCGCATAACTCTTCTGTCTGGATTGTGCTGTGCGGAATCTCTCCTGAATCAACTTCACCTTCTCCAAAGCATCTCTCACCAGATCAGTGTCGTATAATCTAGCCTCACCAGGCTCAAACCACCTGATAGAAGAACGACACCGACGACCATACAAAGCCTCGAATGGGGCCATCTCGATGTTGGACTGATAACTATTATTGTACGCAAACTCAGCCAAAGGCAAGAACTGGTCCCACTGACCCCTAAAGTCAATTACACAAACCCTGAGCATATCTTCCAATATTTGAACTGTACGCTCCGACTGGCCATCAGTCTGAGGGTGAAATGTTGTGCTGAGATCTATCTGAGTGCCCAACTCACTATGCAATGCTCTCCAAAAGTGCGAGGTGAACTAAGGACCTCGGTCTGATATAATGGACACCGGCACACCGTGCAACCGGACTATCTCCCAAATGTAGGTCTGGACTAGCCTCTCAGAAGTGTAAGTAGTAGCCACAGGAATGAAATGCGCCGACTTGGTCAATCTATCCACGATGACCCAAACCGCGACAACCTTCCGCAAAGTCCGAGGCAACCCAATCACGAAGTCCATAGTGACGCTTCCACTTCCACTCAGGAATGGGCATCTGCTGATGTAGGCCTCCTGGCCTCTAGTGCTCATATTTGACCTGCTGGCAATTAAAACATCTAGCCACATACCCCACAATGTCTCTCTTCATCCGCCTCCACCAGTAATGCTGTTTCAAATCACGATACATCTTCGTCGCACCCGGATGAATAGAATACCGAGAACTGTGCGCTTCCGCTAGAATCCTTTCCCTCAGGCCATCAACATCAGGGACACACAAACGACCCTGGATTCTCAAACCACCATCCTCGCCCAAAGTAACCTCCTTGGCCCTCCCCTGGACCACTGTCTCCCGAAGCTATGCTAAGCATGGATCATCAAACTGCCGGGCCTTAATCTCCCCCAATAACGAAGACTGAGCAACCACCTGGGCTAAAACTCGACGAAGCTCCGAAAGATCTAATCTCACTAGGTGATTAGCGAAAGAATGAATGTCTAAGGCCAGAGGTCTCTCCTCTGCTGCAATGTAGGCCAAGCTACCCATGCTCTCTGCCCTCCTGCTCAAGGCATCCACTACCACATTTGCCTTGCCCGGATGATAAAGAATAGTAATATCATAATCCTTCAACAACTCAAGCCACCTGCGCTCCCTCAAGTTAAGATCCCTCTGCTTGAATAAGTGTTGCAGACTGCGGTGGTCTATATAAACCTCACAAGACACAACATACAAGTAGTGCCTCCAAATCTTCAAAGCATGAACAATTGCCGCCAACTCCAAGTCGTGCACAGGGTAATTCTTCTCATGAACCTTCAGCTGACGTGAAGCATAAGCAATAGCTCTCCCGTCCTGCATCGACACACATCCTAACCCGACGCGTGAAGCGTCGCAATACACAGTATATATCCCAGAACCGGAAGGCAATGTCAGAACTGGTGCTGAGGTCAATGCTGACTTGAGCTTCTGAAAGCTCGCCTCACACTCGTCAGACCATCGGAACGGGGCATTCTTCTGAGTCAATCTGGTTAATGGAGCTGCAATAGAAGAGAATCCCTCCACAAATCGGCGATAATAGCCTGCTAGACCCAGAAAGCTCTTGATCTCTGTAGCTGAAGTAGGACGCGGCCAACTCTGAACTGCCTCAATCTTTTGTGGATCAACCTTGATACCTTCTCCGGATACCACATGCCCCAAGAACGCCACGGAATCTAACCAGAACTCACACTTGGGGAACTTAGTGTATAGCTTCTGTTCCCGCAAGGTCTGGAACACAACCCTCAAAGGCTGCTCATGCTCACCCAGGCTCCGTGAGTAAATCAAGATGTCATCAATGAAGACGATGATGAAGGAATCGATATATGACTTGAATACCCTATTCATCAAGTCCATGAATGCTGCTGGGGCATTAGTCAAACCAAAGGACATCACCAGGAACTCATAATGGCCATATCTGGTATGAAATGCAGTCTTCGGAACATCTGAAGCCCGAATCCTCAACTGATGGTAACCCGATCTCAAATCAATTTTGGAAAACACAAGAGCACCCTGCAACTGGTCAAACAAATCATCAATGCGCGACAGAGGATACTTGTTCTTAAAGGTAACCTTATTCAACTGGCGGTAATCAATACCCATCCGCATAGACCCATCCTTCTTCTTCACAAATAGAATTGGAGCACCCCAAGATGACACACTCGGCCTGATGAACCCCTTAGCCAACAACTCCTCAAGCTGCTCCTTCAACTCCTTCAACTCCTTAGGATCCATACGATATGGGGGAATGGAAATAGGCTGAGTATCTGGAGCTAAATCAATACAAAAATCAATATCTCAATCTGGAGGCATGCCTGGGAGGCATGAAGGAAACACATCTGCAAACTCTCGCACAACTGGCACCGAATCAATAGTCGGGGACTCGGCGGTGGTGTCCCGCACATAAGCAAGGTAAGCCAAACAACCCTTCCCAACCATATGACGAGCCTTCAGGAAGGAGATGACCCGACTGGATGCACTAACTGAAGAACCTCTCCACTCCAGCCTCGGCGACTCAGGCATGGGTAAAGTAACCGTCTTGGCATGGCAATCTAGGACGGAATGATAAGGAGATAGCCAATCCATGCCTAGGATAACCTCAAAATCAATCATATCAAGCAATAAAAGATCTGCTCTGGTCTCGAAACCGCAGAAAGTGATCACACAAGACCGATAAACCCGGTCTACCAGCACAGAATCACCCACAGGAGTGGACACATATATAGGAGAACCCAAGGACTCACGAGGAACATCCAGAAAATGAGCAAATAGTGATGAAACATATGAATAGGTGGATCCTGGGTCAAATAATATTGAAGCCTCCCTACCACATACTGAGATAATACCTGTGATCACGGCGTCTGAGGCCACTGCATCTGATCTGGCCGGAATAGCGTAGAACCTGGCTGGAGCACCTGAAGACTGAACTCCCCCAAAGTGAACAGGAGCTAACTGACCTCCCCCTGACTGGCCTCCCCCTCTAGGACGACCCCTGCCGACCTGTCCTCCACCTCTAGGTGGCCGGACTGCTGGTGCTGAACCCATAGGCTGATAACCCTGCTGCACTCCCTTGCCCTGATACTTGGGACAATGTCTCTTCATGTGGCATGGCTCCCCACACTCGTAACATCCCTCAGGCACCATAGCCTGCTGCCCCGACGAAGAAGACCCCTGAATAGCTAGGAAGCGATGTGGATCCTCTGGCATAGCACTGAAATAAGAACCGGAGATCTCTGGCGACTGTAGTAACCACTAGGTGAACCTTGAGTAGCTGGAGGACGGTAGGAACGCTCTAGCATGGCACTGAACTCAGGCCTCACTAAACCACCTCGAAGAGGTAGTGGAGGTGCTGAATATGGAAGCCTGCTGAGCTGACCACCCCCGAACTGACCTCTTCTCCTAGTCGGAGCATCCCTGAAATCCCCTGAGAATCTATCCCTCTTATCTTGCTGACCTTGCACCCTGCTCCTTAACCGATACCCCTCAATCCGTCGAGCTATCTCGACCACCAGCTGGTAAGGAGTACCCATCTCCACCTCTCGGGCCATGGTGGCCCTAATACCTGGATGTAACCCGGCCACAAACCTCCACACCCTCTCGGCATCAGTAAGCAATATCATAAGGGCATGGCGGGATAACTCGGAAAATCTAGCCTCATAATCAGTCACGGATATCTGCCCCTGCTCTAGTCGCTCAAACTGACCCCGTAGCTCCTCCCTCTCAGAAGGTGGAATGTATTCGTCTAGAAACAGCTGAGCGAACTGACCCCAGGTGAGAGGAGGAGAATCTGTTGGCCTGCTAAGAATATAAGACTGCCACCACCTGCGAGCTCTGCCCTCCAACTGAAATGTAGTGAAATCCACTCCATGAGACTCCAAGATCCTCATGTTGTGCAGCCTGTCCCTGCACCTATCGATGAAATCCTGGGCATCCTCACCCCGCTCACCCCCGAAGACTGGAGGGCGAAGTCGAGTCCATCTATCCAACATCTTCTGATGGTCACCCTCTACAACTGGCCTAGGCTCTGGGGCTGCTACTACAGGCTGAACCCCACCCACGGGTGGTTTACCCGGGGTATGACGTGCTGTTGCTGCCTGTCCTATGGCCTGAGCGGTAGGGGTCTGGACTCCCTCTCCCACCTGAGAAGTAGCAGGGTCAGCTAGAAATAAACCAGCCTGGGAAATAGTGTCCATGAATCTCATCATACGGACCATAACCTCCTGGAAGCCTAGCGCCATCATGAAGTCCACTGGGCCGGTGCTACTGGAGGCACCTCATCCTGCTCCTCTATTATAGGGTCCTCTGGTGGTGCGACTGGTATAGCTCTGCTACGTCCTCGCCCCCTACCTCGGGCAGGTGCCCTACCCCTGCCTCTACCACGACCTCGAGCGGCGGGGGAAGCGGCATCGCCCGGATCAGGAACATCGGATGCGCGCGTCCTCACCATTTGTGAGAGTATAGAAGAATAAGTTTGAGTACATCATCGATTGCACGATAGAATATGAATAAAGGGGAGTTTCCTAACACCCTATAGTCTCCTGAAGATAAGTACAAACGTCTCCGTACCGATCCGCAAGACTCTACTGGGTCTGCCCGTGACTCGTGAGACTTACATGAACCTAGAGCTCTGATACCAACTTGTCACGACCCAAATCCTAACCTAGGTTGTGATGGCGCCCAACTGCGGGGTTAGGCAAGCCAACACAAAATCACTAAGTGTTACCCTTTCCAATTGATTAAGTATTCCAACGTTTACCAGTTTTAAAAAATTTTAAGCATGATATCCAAAAATGATAATCCGGTGATAAGTAATAAAGTTGTAACGATGCGTGGTCCAAAAGATAAGCATACATATGAATATACAGCCCAAAACCCAAAATAAACACTACGTGTGTGTGCCAGGAACTAGTGTAACGAGTGTCACGGGCATACTAAAAGGATAACCAAAAGATAGAATATACAATCCCACTGTCTAAATAAATAGAAGGGACACAAAAGTAAAGGAAACTCCATAGTGCTGCCGGGGATCGCCAGAAGAAGCAGCTCACCGTGAAGTCAGGTCCGCTACGGTCAATATCTAGATCCGGTCTGATAACCAGAAGCACCAGCCTCAGAACCTGTACAATTAAGTACAAAAGTGCAACATGAGTACATATTAAATAAACATGTACCCAGTGAGTATCCCGTCTAATCTCGATGAAGTAGTGACGAGAGGTCGACTTGACACTCACTAAGGTCCAACAGCGTGATATAATGATGATAGAATAAAAGCAGTAGACATGTAAGACAGTGAGTAGCAATTATGTATAAAGCACAGAAATCCAAGTAAATACTGGAACAATAAAAACAACCACTTTCTTCCCCCAAATATATAATACAAGTCAATATTCATGAAACAATGCCAAATAATCATGCGCACACAGGAATAAGACAACCGGCCGGAGTCATGAGGAAAATATCTCTGCACTGTCGAGGATCGAACGGGCCGTCCCATAAGTGCACCTTTCAACTCGCCGTGGCGTACGGCCCGCTCCCATGAGAGTGGAGGAAATCACACATCGCTCGCGGAATGTAAATTTGCGAAGCGGACACATGCACACACAATATCTTATAAAACTTTCTTTCCGTAACCAATTCCTTTCAAATCAACAATTTCCATAAAGCCTCAGAGAAAAAATACTATACATAACATGATCTCATAGTACATATGGCATTACAAGGAAGTATATAAGGCATTACAAGGAAGCATATAAGGCATGTTGTGGGCCTAACTACCCGGACATAACAATGATAGCCGCTACGTACAGACTCTCGTCACTTGGTGCGTACGTAGTCCCAAAACAAGTGCACATAGCATATAAATCACCTATGGGGACAATTCCCTCTTACAAGGTTAGAAAGGAGACTCACCTTGTGCCGAATCTACCTCTCGGACCACGAATGCGCCCGAAACTCCGAATTCTACACTCGAGGACTCGCAACTAGCCAAAAGGTGTACAATTATATCAATGCATGCTAATTGTGGGGAAATTATCCTATTTATTTAATAAGATCATCATTCTTGAAGAATTCCCAAAATTCAACCCCGGGTCCGCATGTTCAAATTCCGAAAATTCTCGAAGGAATCACTCACTTATAGCCTAAGGATCGAAAATATACAATTTCAACTTGAATTCATAGCATCAAGCGGGTAATTCATCATTTTCCTTAAGCACCCTAGGTTACTATCCCAAATCTTGATTTTTCAATCAATTAGTAGTTATTCCCATTAATAATTCATGTATTAATCTAACTCTAGGGTAGAATTCACTTACCTTAACAGTAGCTAGGTTGTGGAGAGTTCTTCCCAAGCTCTCAAGTCTTCAATGGAGGTGTAAAATGTAAAGAATGAAGGAAATCCCGTGTTTAAATAAAAATACAGTGCCTGGCCTACAGGGGTTCCGCACCTGCGGCTCGAGGACCACACCTGCGGTCTCGCACATGCGAGCTGGGGCTCGCACTTGCGGAATTGGGCGAGTGGGGCTGGGGTCGCACATGCGGAGGGATTGCTGCACCTGCGGTTCCGCTCCTGCGGACTTTTGTCCGCACCTGCGAGGATGGGGGACCTCACCTGGGGTCGCACCCACGATGCTTGGGACCGCAGGAGCGGTCCCGCACCTGCGACTGGGCAACCGCACCAGCGGTCACACCAAATTAGGTGCACCAACAGTTGCATCAGCTGGTTTTTAGCCCCGTTTGGTGCCCGGGAGGCACCTGGGCCCACCCGAGCCCCCGTCTAAATATACCAACAAGTCCTAAATCATAATACGGAATTGCTCGAGCCTTCGGAACACCCAAAACAACGCTAAACCTCAAAATCACACCCCAAAACCCCTAAAACCATAACTTAAGAAACTTCAAGTTCTTGATTTCTATAAAAATGTGCTGGACCGACCTATACAACTCGGAATGACATCAAATTTTGCGGACAAGTCATAAATGACATAACGGAACTGTTCCCGGTCTCGGAATCACATTCAGACCTCGATAACATAAACTCACGTTTCAAACCAAATTTCAAACTTAAGGAAATCCTTATTTCTATATTGGGCGTTGAAACGCTCCCGGGTTATCGAAAACCCATTCCGAACATACGCTCAAGTCCGAAATCATCATACAAAGCTACTGACACTATCGGAACTCGATTCCGAGGTCGTTTGGTTAAAATGTTGACCGAAGTCAAACCTGGCCAAATAGGCCAACCTTAAGGAACCAAGTGTTCCTATATTGCTCAAAACACTTCCAAATCCTGAACCACCAGTCCCCGCAAGTCACAAATCACAAGAAGCCGCTATGGAAAGACTTATACAGGGGAACGGGGTTCGATAACATAAAACGACCGGTCGGGTCATTACAATTATCCCTAGGAAACTGATGTCGCACATCAATGTGCTCTTATTAGGGGTGTGCATTCGATTTATCGATTCGATTATGACCCTTATCGATTATCGATTTGTACATATGCTTATCGTTATCGTCTCAATAAGGTTTCAATTTTTTCGATTTTGATTTACCTATTTTGATTTATCGATTTTTCGGGCTTATCGCTTCGGTTATCGATTACACCAATAAGAAAAGTTGCTCCAAAAGCTTGTCCGCATAACGTCTCTAATGCACTCGCCATCCCTAACTACAATTCCATGTCAAAAAGTTACTTACTCACACTTTTATTGATTGGTAACAGATATAAAATTCTAACAAGAAAAATGAGAAGTACAAGAATTAATCTACGTAGATAAGAATTAAACATGTAACCTAAAAATATTTCTTGTTTGAACTACCTTTGTTAATACACTAGAAACTTAATTGTCATATGTCACATCAATTTATGTATATATAATATTGAAGGGGGATATACATACAAGGAGGCCAAAGTTGAGGCCAACAATGATGGTGTTAGAAATGGAGATGGCAACGAGTTCAACTTCACCAAGGTGTAGCAAAACCTTGAGTAATTACGTTCATGGTATAAGAGGCTATACGACTGAAGATGGACGGACCAACGATGTGCCATAGTTTCTTGGTTTCGATCCATACTCTTGTTTTGAGATCCTTATCAGTTCTTTCAACTTTATTCTTTGACAGCAACCAGTCCGCATCAGTTGCCTCCGCCAGCAACGGTTGTAGGTTTTCCTCGTTATCTTTAATGCTGCCCATTTGTAATATACTAGTACTAGAATAAGGAAGAGGGAGGTGTAATAAGGTTAGGGACTTAGGGTAAAGGATAGAATAAGGGTATATTTTTCTTTTTAGTATATCTTATCGGTTTATCGATAACCGATAACCAAAGATGACAAAATCGAAATCGAAATCGATAACTCGATAAGGAAAATTTCGAAATCGAAATCGAAATCGATAACAAATAATCGATTCGAATGCACACCCCTAGCTCTTATGCTGGAACGAGTTCTCTTGTCACGACCCAAAATCCTAACTCAGGTCGTGATGGTGCCCAACACCGGGGTCAGGCAAGACAACACTCAATTTACTAAGGAGTTTCCCTTATTTGATTAAACATTCTAACATGTACCGAGTTTTAAAGCTCAAAAGCATTAATCGAAAGGATAATTAATCAGTTTAAAACAAAAACAGTCATAAGGTGGCGCGAGCCAAAATAAATATACAGACCCGTAATCCATAAAAGCCACCACGTGTGTGCCAGGAACTAGTGTCACAAGTCCTACGGGCATACTAACAAAATATACAAAAAGGATATGATATACAGTCCCACTGTCTGAAAGAAATAGACGGGAAATAACAAAAGAAACTCCATGGTGCTGCCGAGGATCGTCAGGAGAAGCAGCTCACCGTGAAGTCAGGTCCAGCTATTATCAGGATCGAGCTCCGATCTGATAACCAGAAGCACCAGCCTCAGAACCTGTACAATTAAGTACAGAAGCGTAACCTGAGTACATAAATAAATATGTACCCAGTAAGTATCCCGTCTAATCTCAAAGAAGTAGTGACGAGAGGTCGACTTGACACTCACTTAGGTCCAACAATATAATTTAATAGAATATGAGGAAAACGGTAGGCATGTGAAGGTAGTAAAGCAGCAAATATTAAAGGCACTGAAATCCAAATAAATACTGGAAGTAAATAAACAATTGCTACTTCATTTTCCCCCCAAATATCTGTCAAATCAATATCCATGAAATCATCAATAATTTATCATGCGCATACGGGATAAGGACAACCGGCCAGAGCCATAAAATAATCATATCTGTGCACTGCCGAGGTCGAATGGCCCGAACCATAAATTCATCTTTAAATCCGGCCGTGGCGTACGACCCGCTCCCATGAGAGTGGGGGAAATGACACTCCACTCGCGGAATGTAAATTTGCGAAGCGGTCACATGCACACACAACATTTCCTTTAAAATCACTTTCCATACACAATTCCTTCAAATTATCAAATTCCATTAAACCTCAGGGAAGCAATGCTACATATAACATGAATTCATAACATATACTTAATTACGAGGAATAACACAAGGAATGATGTGGGCCTAACTACCCGGACATAATAATAATAGTCGCTACGTACGGACTCTCGTCACTTTGTACGTACGTAGCCCCCACAAAAACATTAACACATAGCATTCAGATCACCTATGGGGATAATTCCCTCTTACAAGGTTAGAAAAGGAGACTCAACTCGTGTCGAATCTACTTCCCGGACCAAGAACGCGCCCGAAACTCCAAACTCGTCACCCAAGGACTCGAAACTAATCAAATGTTATGTAAATATATCGAATTATACTCAAAAGCATGGAATTCTCCTATTTACTTAGTCATTTCATCATTTTTGATGACCCAAAAGATTATCCTGTGCTAATTTTACTAAATATGTGTTCCGAGGCCCCCAAAGCCTCCGTTAATCTCACCTCGATATGCGTGCGTAGCCCGGGCGCGTAGCCGGGAAGCTCTTATGTGAGAACTTGATGAAAAATGGAATTTATAATAATTAAAAGAATAAAGTTGACTTTGGTCAACATTTTTGGTAAACGGACCTGGACCCGTGATCTGGCGGTTCCGAAAGGTCCGTAGGAAAATATGGGACTTTGGCGTATGCCCGGAATCAAATTCCGAGGACCCAAGTCCGAGAAATGAATTTTTAAAGAAAATTGTTTTCTGAAAAATAATTAAGGCTTATGAAAATGAACCTCGATGTGAAACCTTTGTTGCCGGGCCCGTATTATGGTTCCAGAGCCCGGAACAAGTTCAATATGTGTTATTTAAGTTATCTGTGAAATTTGGTAAGGAACGGACTTGATTTGACGGGTTTCAGATCAAAAATGGGGAAATTGAGAGTTAATGAAGTTTTGAGGATTTTCATAGAATTTGAAATTTGGTTTGGAACGTGATTTCATGTTATCGAGGTCCGAATGTGATTCCGAGATCGGGAATGGTTCTATTATGTCATTTATGACTTGTCCGCAAAATTTGATGTCATTCCGAGTTGTATAGGTCGGTCCGGCGCATGTTTATAGAAATCAAGAACTTGAAGTTTCTTAAGTTATGGTTTTAGGGGTTTTGGTGTGTGAGTTTGAGTTTTAGCGTTGTTTTGAGTGTTCCGTGGGCTCGAGCAAGTCCGTTTAATGATTTGGGACTTGTTGGTATTTTTGGACAAGGGCTCGGGTGGGCCCAGGAGACTCCCGGACCCCCCAACGGGGCTAAAAACCAGCTAAAACAACTGCTGGTGCAGCTGTTGCTGGTGTGACCGCATGTGCGGGACCGCTCCTGCGGTCCCAGCCTCGCAGGTGCGGTTCTTTTTCCGCAGGTGCGGGACCGCAGGTGTGGCCCCCAACTCCGCAGGTGCGAACCTAGCTCCCCCGGCCCTTTTCCGCAGGTGCGGTCCTAGGGTCGCAGGTGCGGAAACCCTTGTAGGCAGCCTGTATTTTTAAGTGTCAAAACTCGGGTTTCCTTCATTTACACCCATTCCAACCTCCATTGAAGGGTCCTAAGAGCTTGAGAAACCATTCCTCGACCCATTTCCAGTAGAGGTAAGTAATTTCACTCTATTTTACTAGTTTAATTCATGGCTTGTCAAGGGGATTAACTACTAAATCTTAGAAAAATCTAGGTTTTTAGTAGTAGATGGGATTTTTGGGAATTTGATGAACTGTCCAATTGATGCTATGAATTCAAGTAGAAACTTCATATTAATGATCCTTAGGCTATGGGTGAGTGATTCCTCCGAGAATTTTTTCGGGATTCGAGCATGAGGGTCCAGGGTCGAATTTTAGTATTTTTGGAAGAATAGTAGAAAAATGTATAATTAGGCTTTGGAATTGGTTTATTTAGTAATTATTGATGTTAATAAATCCATTATGTCTAGATATTATCGATTCAGAGTTGGATTCGAGAGGAAGGGCGGTATTAGAGGCTTGAATTGCGATTCTTGGACACAAGGTAAGTGTCTTGCCTAACTTTGGTGAGGGAATAGGTATTGTGTGACATGTGCTATGTGTTTATCATGTTCAATGCATAGGTGAGGTGACGAGTACCTATGCATTGTGTGTCAAGCATGCCGTAAGTCTATTTTGATGAAATTCTTGTTATTACTTCCATATTCATTGTATTATGAAAATTATTTCTACTTGGAAGTTGATTGTTTGTTGAAAATCCTTGTTGATAAACTTGTGATATGATGGACCAATTGAGGACCCAATTTGTTAAGAGATATAATTGAGAGGATTGGTTATAGCTGAGACCCTTGTCGGGCAATTGTTATGATATTGACTGATATTCTCCCCTTGCTAGGTGATTATGATGTGTATTGCCACTATGCTACATTCCTTGCCATTCGAGATTTGTCATTGTTTTGGTGAGGAAGAGTGTAAAGCACGAAGGGTGATGTCGTGCCATGATTTACATTGACTACGTCATAAAATGCACTGTGAGGAAGAGAGTAAAAGCACGAAGGTTGATGCCGTGCCATGATTCACATTGATTAAAAGCACGAAGTTTGATGTCGTGCCATGATTTATATTGCCTCACATTATA
Organism: Nicotiana undulata; assembly: GCA_005239495.1. Classification (NCBI taxonomy): domain Eukaryota; kingdom Viridiplantae; phylum Streptophyta; class Magnoliopsida; order Solanales; family Solanaceae; genus Nicotiana; species Nicotiana undulata. Next base: position 44,502 of record ML272078.1, on the reverse strand, counting down.
CATTGCATTGTGAGGAAGGGAGTAAAAGCACGAAGGGTGATGTCGTGCCATGATTTATATTATCTTTTACCATACATCGCATTGTGAGGAAGAGAGTAAAAGCACGAAGGGTGATGCCGTGCCATTACATACATTACTCGCATTTATACTTGTTACGTTAGCATCCTTATTAATTTGCTCTCTTGCTTTCTCCTATGTGTTAATCAATTGTTCTTATCTCTCACTTGTTACCCCCCATTAACTGCTCCCGTATCCCATACTTATCTGGTTATTCCTGCGTTTGTCTATGTTATTTCTTGTATAACTGTACAGGCAGATTATCGTTGTCAGGTCTAGCCTCGTCACTACTTCGGCCGAGGTTAGGCTCGGCACTTACTCAGTACATGGGGTCGGTTGTACTGATGCTACACATGCACTTCTTATTGTTGTGAAGATCCCGCTGTCGGACCCTGTGGACTTCGCTAGAGGGAGTATCCTACAGTCCACCTCAGAGATTCCAAGGTAGACCCGCAGACGCTCGTGGGCCTTGGCGTCTCCTCTATCTCCATTTCCCTATTCTGTCTTACATTTATCCTAGTCTTTCTGAGACAGTTCATGTATTTTTCTTCAGACCTTGTATTTAGCACTCTGTTAGCATGTACGTGAGTAGTGACTCCGGGTTTTGGGAATTATTGCAACGTATTGTATTTTGTTACCTTCGCCTAGTTTGGAAAATTTATCTAATTTCGTGTTATAAATTATAATCTGTTCTAGTAAATGCTATTATTTCCGTGATAATATGTTAGTGTAGTTTTCCACGTTGGCTTGTCTAGCGGGTTCAACGTTAGACGCAGTCACGGCCTGAAGGTGGGATTTCGGGTCGTGACATCATTCTTGAAGAAATCCCAAAATTCACCCCCGGGCCCGCACGCTCGGATTCAGAAAATTTTCGAAGGAATCAATTGCCCAGAACCTAAGGATCATTAATATATAGTTTTTGTGTGATTCCATGGCAAATTCATTGGTAATTCTCCAAATTTTCATAAAACCTAAGTTTTTAATCTAATCCATGATTTTCCTCTAATTAGTATGTTAATCCACCTAAAAGTTCGAGTATTCAACTTAAATTATAGTAGAAATCACTTACCTCTCAGTTGCTAGGTGAAATTCCCTCTTTGAAAGCTCCCAAAATCGCCCCAAGTGAAGAAAAATGGCAAAAATGGGACTAAGTCCCATTTAAAACTAACACTGCCCAACTGCCCCTTGTGTGCGATCGCAGCAGGGGCAGTGCAATCGCGGAAGTCAACGGCCAGGACCCCTGAAAGTCCACTGTGCGATCGCGGAGAGCAATTGGGCCAGGCTTGTGCGATTGCAGGGGAGGGGGTGTGAACGCGGAGAATAAAACTGGGTCAGGCCACAAACCACCCCTGTGCGAACGCACACAGGCCCATGCGATCGCACAGGGCATTTCCCCACACCCCTGCCAACTCTTCTATGCGATCGCATTAATGCACCCGCGATCGCACTGAAGGAAACCAGTCAGTGAAAAATCTGGTGTTTTGAATTTAACTCCGAGGGGTCCGAAACTTACCCGAGCCGCTCGACCCCAACCAAAGGCACTGGCAAGTCTGTATTCATGATACGGACTCGCTCGAATTTTCGGAACGTGAAAAATAACAACGAAACTAAGAATTCGACCCCAAAACCAAATTGAATCAAACTTTGAACTTAGAGTTCTAGAATTCGCTTCCAATGCGCCGAACCGACCTATACTACTCGGAATGACACCAAATTTTGCAGGCAAGTCATAAATGGCATAACGGAACTATTCCCGATCTCGGAATTCCATTCGGACCTCGATAACACAAAAACATGTTCCAAACCAAATTTCAAACCTAAGGAAACTCAAATTTTGATAATGGCGTCCGAAACGCCCCCGGGTCATCCAAAACCCATTCCGAACATACGCCCAAGTCCGAAATCACTATACGAAGCTACTGGAACCGTCAAAACTCGATTCCGAGGTCATTTACTCAAAATGTTGACCGAAGTCAAACTTGGCCTTAAAGGCCAACCTTAAAGAACCAAGTGTTCCTATATCATTCCAAACACTTCCGGATCCCGAACCACCCGTCCCCGTAAGTCATCAATCATAATAAGCCGCTACGGGAAGTTTCATTTAGGGGAACGGGGTCCGATAATGCGAAACGACCGGTCGGGTCGTTACATCTCTGCCATATTGAGAGCACTTGTGTTGTCACACAGTAATGGCACACAATCAGAAAACACATCAAAAATTCTCTAGTTGTTGCTTGATCCTTAACAATTGATCACAGCAGGAGGCAACTTCCATATATTCAGCTTCTGCAGTAGAAAGAGCTACAAAGTTTTGATTCTTTATACCCCATGAAATCAAACATGGCCCCAAAAAATGTGCCATGCCAGATGTGCTCTTTTTATCCACCAAGTAACCAGCATTATCAGCATCAGCATACCCAATTAAGTCAAAATTGTCTCCTGAAGGATAGTAGAGGACCAAGTGTCGTGCCTTTGAGATACCTTAGAATCCTTTTGGCAGCTTTCAGATGAGATTTCTTTGGACTTGATTGGAATCTAGTGCATCCACACTGAACATAATATTAGGTCTGCTTGCTATGAGATACAAGAGTGAACCAATGGTACCTATGTACATGGTTTCGTTCACAAGAGAACTAGGTCCATCCATGTCCAGACGAGTGGCAGTGGCAATTATCAATGGTTTTTGAACTTTCCATCTCAAATCTCTTTTGGAGCTCTTTAATGTACTTCTGCCGACTTATCATCGTTCCCTTAGAGGTTTTCTTAACTTGCAGACCTAAGAAAAAGTTCAGCTCCCCCATCATGCTCATCTCAAACTCGCTTCCCATAAGCTTGGAAAACTCCTCACACAAGGAATCATTTGTTGCACCAAAGATGATGTTGTCAGCATAAACTTGCACAATGAGCAGGTTCCGTGTTGTCAATTTTTCCTCTTGCAAATCCATTTTCCATGAGGAACCTGGACAACATTTCACACCATGCACGAGGGAGGGGTCTGTTTTGACCCATATAATGCCTTGTCAAGTTTGAATACATGTTCAGGATGCTCATGATACTAAACAACATGTGGTTTTTTGACAAAGATTTCTTCCTTTAAATACCCATTTAGAAATGCACTCTTGACATCCATTTGGAACAATTTGAATTCCATATGAGATGCAAAGGCAATGATAATTCTGGTGGCTTCCATTCGAGCAATTGGAGAAAAGGTCTCATTATTGTCAATACCTTCTTCTTGATTATAGCCTTGAACCACTAACCTAGCCTTGTTCCTTGTTGTATTCCCAAACTCATCAAGCTTGTTTTTGTACACCCACCTGGTTCCTATAACTGTTTTGTCTGAGGGTCGAGGAACCAGGTGCCATACACTGCTCCTCTCAAATTTATGGGGTTCATCTTGCATAACAGTAATCCAGTCAGCATAATTCAATGCTTCTTTGATATTTTTATGCTCAATTTGAGAAAGGAAAGCTAAGAAGGCAAACGAGTTTATTGTCTTTGATCTGGTTTGAATCCCTGAATCAAGAGGAGTAATTACATTTTGGAGAGGATGTGAACTTTTGTGCTTCCAGTTAGACACCTGAATCTCATTGTGAGAAGACCTAGGTTCCTCTGAATGGGATCCATTGTTGGCATCAATGGAAGAGTGAGTGCTAGTTGTTGTAATGGAGGAACTAGGTTCTTTTGTATCAGTTGAAGGTTGCGCTGCATCTTCTTCGTTGGATTCTGATAACAACACGATAGGGGTCCAAGAATTGATAAAGAAAATCAAGAAATGTGCGGAAACTAAAATAAATAAAGAAACAAAAAAAAAAAGACGGAAAATTAAAGAGATTGAATTCAAGAAACTCTTTCTTGAATTCAAGAAGTCTATTCATGAAGTTGAATCCTAACAACTACAATTAGATAACGAAGAACTAATCGCCTTCGGTAGAGATTTAAAAACAAGAGATAGATTGTGAAACCCGACCCTTTACAATAACAAGAACAACAATAAGCCTAAACTTATCACCTTTCTTGATATATGATTTCAAGCCTAAGGATTTCTAAACTTCTGAAATTCGCCAATGATGCCGAAACTAACCAAACCACCTCCGAATGACTTGAAAATTTACACACACCTCCAAAATGACACAACGAACCTGTTCCAAATTCCGGAATTCCATTTCGATCCCGATAGTTAATTTTCCATTGCCGACCGAAAATCGCCAAAATGTCACGACCCAAAATCTATTAAGGTCGTGATGGCGCCGGACACCACCGTCAGGCAAGCCAATCATTAATTAGTTGAAATAAAATCATGTTTTAACATTTTTGAAATCAGTACCTTTCACTTACAACCCAATGAGCGAATAAAAATTTATTAAATAAATGCGATAGGTAAACCATTCCATTTATTAAATTAAATCCCAAACACATCCCAGAACCCGATGACACAAGTACATGAGCAATTTCTAAGGATTTTACAAATACTACAAAGCTTGTCCGAAATACAATTGGACAAGGAAAAATTAAAATAAAATGAATACAATACGAGGGAGACTCTATCAGCTGCGGATCGCCTCCGGATGATGCAGCTCGCCTAAGTCCCCAAACCAGCCACATCGCTATGAAAGTACCTGTGCAATAAAAATGCACAGCAAGTGTAGCATGAGTACGAAAACAACGTGTACTCAGTAAGTATCTCGCCTAACCTCAGAGAGGTAGTGACGAGAGGTCGAATTAGACACTTACTATAAATCGGTTAAATATAATTAAGTGAGGTACTAAGCATGAGTATCATAGGCGATTTAGTAATAATCAGGGATAAGAAATATCGACTTCTTTCACATTTAACACATTTATTCTTCTTCATTTTAGCTGGCAATTTAAAACTCCTTAGGATAATAAACAGTAATAATTACAGGAAATACGCAACATTTATCATGCGCAAGAAAATGCCGAGGGTCGAACGGCGCAGACCAACAATAATAAATTGTGCACTGCCGAGGATCGAACGGCTCGAACCATAGATGCATCTATCTATCCCGCTCGCGAATCGATCATGTGACGCGGTTATACATAAATACAGGGTTATCCTGCTCGCGAATCATACATGAGACTCAGGCACCCATAGATACACACATTCACACAATAAGTCCACATTTATCACGAAAGTAGTTACCCAGGAAAGTGGTAAAATTCTTCTTAAAGGATCACAAAAAATAGCATTTAAATCTTTGTTTTAAATCTCATTTGCCAAGTTTAATAATATTCAATAATATAACCTTATCAGGAACACAATTAACCACAGAGGAATCAATTCTCTTTCTAAATGATTAAAAAAAGGTACACTCTAGCCTTCTTAGGAAATAAATTACCAATTCAATAGTATTATCAGTCTAATATTATTGGCAGTATCACATGTACAACACGTAAGGCATGCTAGTGGTTCCTAGACTACCCGGACATAAGCATATTAGTAGCTACGCACGGACTCCCGTCACCTCGTGCGTACGTAGCCCCCACAAATAATAGCATGTATTCATTTAGTTCACCTATGGGGACAATTCCCCCTCACAAAGTTAGAAAGGAGACTTACCTCGCTCCGAAATTCCATAACCGGCTTCCAAGCCCTTCGACGACTCCAATGGATGCACCACGCCCCAAAACTATCCAAATAACGACAACCCAATGAAAATATACTCTAATATTTGTTAACAATTCAAATTATATAAACTCCCATCTCCGCTCAAGGAATTGACCAAAATGCCCTCGGGCCCACGTGCCCGGATTCCAAAATTCTCTCGAAGATAAACTCTACCCATAGCCTTACTAACTCAAATATACAATTTACTCAAATTTCCATGCTTGAATTCGTGGTAAAAATCCAAAATACCAATTTCTAGGTTTTCCCTTAAATCCCAATTTTTATACAAATTCTCATGTCTAATTCCATGTACGATCACATATTTAACTTAGGAATGGGAAGAAATCACTTACCTAGTGATGCTTGATGAAAATCCCCTCTTGAAGCTCCTCAAAATCGCTCACACCAAATGAAATTTGGAGAAGAAATGACAATTTCCCGTTTTAAAAACAATCTGCCCAGCACTGCCCCCCTATGCGATCGCATAAAGGCCACCGCGATCGCATAGGCCAAACCATGCTGCCCCAAATTTCCTTCTCCGCGATCGCCACTTCCCCCTTGCGTTCGCACAAACCAACCCAGCAGCCCCTAGGTGCACTGTGCGATCGCACACCCCTTCTTGCGATCGCATAGACCAAAAATCCAGCCTTCCTATTTTCCTTTTTCGCGATCGCACAACAAGGACCGCAATCGCATTGCACACCAGATGCACCAGCAAACAGCAGCAGCAAATCACTCAAAAATGACCCGAAACACACCCGAGGCCCCCGGGACCCCGTCCAATCACACGACTCAGTCCCATAACATCCCATGGACTTGCTCGAGGCCTCAAATCCCATCAAAAAATGCCGAAATCACGATTCGCACTCAAATTCAAACTTTATGAACTTTGAAGTTTCAAACTTCCACATTCGATGCCGAAACCTATCAAATCACGTCCGATTGACCCCAAATTTTGCACACAAGTCATATTCGACATTACGGACCTGCTCCAACTTCCGGAATTGCATTACGACCCTGATATCAAAATTTCCACTTCCGGTCGGATTTCTCAAAAACGTTCAAATTTCTATCTTTAGCCAAATGACTTCAAAATAACCTACAGACATACGAATTCACTTCCGATCTCGCTACCAACTCCAGAATCACCATATGAAGCTATTCCCCTGCTCGAAATCCCAAACGGACATCAATATCACTGAAATACACTTCAAGCCAAACTTAGGAAATTTCTTCAAAAATGCTGACTTCCACAATATACGCCGAAACGCTCCCGGGTTGTCCAAAGCCCGATCCGGACATACGCCCAAGTCCGAAATCATCATACCTGCAGGAGCCTTCAAATCTTGATTCGGAGGTCGTTTACTCAGAAATCCAATCTTAGTTGATTCTTCCAACTTAAGGCTTCCGAAATGAGATTTGTCTTTCCAAATCCACCCGAACTTCCCGAATTTCAATTTCCGACCATGCGTACAAGTCATAATACCTGAAATGAAGCTGCTCATGGTCCCAACCCACTGAACGACGCGCTAGAGCTCAAAACGACCGGTCGGGTCGTTACATTCTCTCCCACTTAAGCATATGTTCGTCCTCGAACGTGCTAAGAACTGCTCTAGAGTTATCTGAAATCACTATCTAACACCTCGTGCACCTGCCCGTGCTACCATAAACCAGTTGAGCACATTAGCTTGATCAAATCTGAAGAAAGCTCATAACCAGTTCCAACACTTGAAATTCTTTGCCAGGCCTGTTTCTAATATATGAGCACCGTATCAACTACCACACGAGACACCAGAACACAACTGCGTACCTTTGTTGAATTAGCACCATGCACCGTGTAATTCATCATCTAGCCACCATGACATTCCCTGAACCTTAACAGCCAAAATTCTACGAATCTGATGCTCCCAATGCACCTTATATATACATAGATCCTGCTATAATGCCTACGATACCACCACAACGGAAGAGATGTGTAGAAATTCCTAACCAGCTGCAGAGTTAACCAACATTAAATCTTTTCTCTTGACTTAAATCATCATCTCATTACGAACCAAATAATGGTAATTGTCCTTTAATACATTCCGCATAATCTTATCGCATTGATCCCTGATCCAATAATCTCGTCTCACCCAGTATGAGCTGTTCAGACAACAAATCATCCCAGACATGACCAACAGTCACACGATGCCATAATGCGCCAATAGGACACAACTCGAACATGATACATAAGGAAATGACTCAGGAAGGGACTACCCAACTCACGCAACTAATATGAACTTTCCTCAGAATACAGGAAGTATAACATAAGAAAAATAAATATAGGGAACCGCTGTTGCGGCGTGCAACCCAATCCAAATAACATACCCGTGGCCGCGTGGCACCCTGTCCCATTACTGAATACTGTCCACAAGCACGCTAAGTGCATAATACCATCCTAGGGAGACTGATAGAGTCATATGCCACAAAACTTAAGCACAACTGAGGTGCGATATATACTCTGAATCTCAATAGCCCTCCTGCTCACATAACATCATCACTACGCTGAATCTTAACACATAGGAATTTTGTCAAGCCATTTCACGACTCACACGGCACAATAATAACCTTACATGAAATGAACGAAGACGGAACAACATCCGATATTCCAGCACCCCTCCTTGAGGAGCGCTATACTGAAATGAACATATATGACTCGCATGAAGCCCATAATCTTGTTCAAATCCATTCACACACTTCAAGCCGATTCTGATCACACTGCACTAGGCTAATAGCTTTACCTGGGTCCATAATAACTCATTTATTCTCCTAACACCCAAGAGCAACTGCCATAGCCGGGACAACACCCCACAATCCACAACCAACTGAACTGAACGCCTTCCAAGCATAAATTCTCAAATAGCAATGTTGCACTTCCTTATACTTGGTCTAAATCTTCAATCAATCATGTGACTACATGTCACACTTAGATAATCTTACCGTGGTCACGCTCCCACGACCTTCCACACCAAGTAACAAGTCTGCACATCCATAACACCGACCACACTAATACTGCAAAACACATCAAGAACCCATGACCAGGATACAAAGCCTTTTTCACCAAACGTCGATCTCAGGTGACGCTGAAATCATCACCTGCTTACCTTAATCATTCAAATCCCTTTTTCCCTTGCTCACCCAAGCTCATGACATCCTTGTCAACACCGAACCGAAATCTTGATCCTTACTTTTAATTTTGTGCTGCTTACTGCACCTGATATGCCAATATGAAATAGCGCAAGAATTCCATCATAACTCCCGAATCACTAATAGGGTGAACACTTCATCATATAGAAACCTTTTTCTTAACTCAATTCAAGAGAACCATGACAATACGCAAGTGAATTCTCACAATCACCTTACATGCAAATCCTTAAGTAGTGGCCTATACCACCATAAACCTTCCGGGATCCACCTACACCTGACAGGCCAAAATACTTGGATGCTTCCAAATAAAAAAAATCTATTTCGACGTCCGACATGCCTCGCATACACCGGAACAAACCACATGCATAACTTAATCACATCGAAGGAACTGATCACTGCCGCACATGTGCCGTTCCAACCATGGCTAACCAATCTACCTTCTTTTAAATCATCCTTAATCGCCTCAGAAACAATATAAACCCCATTCAACTCATAACAACTCAATCCTCACTCATCTCGAGTGGCCTTTATTCACGAGACCACGTTGTCTAAATCCCACAAACCGTCTCATACCCTCCTTGTGCGCATTCACAACTCCAACTAATATACCCCTCCTGATACTCTTTCTCCAAATTTGGAGTTCATTTTCTCTTCTTCCTTCGATACTATCCTGCACGTTGAAAATATCATAGAACACCCCAACCATTTTCCCTTTCTCAGAAATTAAGCTGCAAAAGCTCGATTCTTAATCATACTGCTACCTGAAACCCTTAAACACCGCATTCTTATCCTTCGAATTCATTAGGACCGCTATCAAGAGTCACCCACTCTGACTGGCCCCGAATACAATCAACTCCAAGGCTCTTCTAGCACCCGCACACCTTCTCAATGAAGCACGTGACTGAGTCACTACCCTTACAACTCGCCTATGCCTTAAGCATAAATTCTGAACCTCCCGAAACCTAACCCTGGTCCAATAGGGCAAACTTTTTCACATATTTATCAAATCCCATGCACAATTACCATTTTACTCCATTCCCCTTAGCTGCAATAACTTGCCAATACGCCGATAATCCGCAACCCCATGAGAAGATAATCCTGCAGCCCAATTGCAGGCGGTGGGACTCTCCCACTTAGCCTGAAGCTACTCCTTGCACCACTCTGGAACCCACCAAAATTCTTTCTTCATTGCTGACATGACCTTGCTTAACCAAACCGTCAAATTCTTCTAAATTCTCCTGTTAGCACTTCCTGAATACTCAAATTCTCTAGCACCACTCACCTATTCAGCCTCCTACCAAATAGCCACTAGAATCCCTCGCAGAAACTTGCTAACCACATAACCGCTAACCTACTCACAGGAGATAACCCACCTGCGGAAATCACCAACTGACACCTTCCAATGACGTTGTACTGCACACTCTCTACAACATCAATACCCCATTCTAAGCCTGTTCTCATTCACTAACTTTACCAGTCCGTCTGCTCCTCATGGACATCTACTAAATACGCTACAATATCTTCTAATTCACCAATACCTTAGGTCTTCCCGAAGATCATCTTTCTCGAGCCGCATTCATTAGAAATACTTATTCAATATTGAACCACCGCACACCACGATCTCTGGCAGACACTTCTTTAATATTTATTCACAATACTCAGACCCCATGCAACCGAAGAGACTATAACTGTAAAGACCTGTAAAATTTCTTAACTAAAAACGATGCCCGGATAGGCCCCAATGTTGTTATAATTGTAGAAATTCTTAAAACGAACCCTTTTTGAGTAAAAAATACCATAAGATTGAAAAGATAAAATATTCCTGAAATGCGCGAATCTACGGTCCAATATGCGATCGCAGATCAGGTATGCGGACCACATAGCGGTCGCATACCTGGGCAGTTTGTTTCCCATTTTGGCCCAACTGAGGGCCACTTATGCGACAGGAATGCAGACCGCATAGCAGGAATGCGATCGCATTCCTGACCGCATTTCCTACTTTAGGGCTTTTAATTTCTAATTTTCATACCCGACCCCCAGCCTAATAAAACCCCCACCCCTTTCATTTTAACGTTTATCTTACTATAATAGAGAGAAGGGAGAGTGAGTTTAGTGAGAGAAAGCCATCTTCTTCATCAAATCAGTCCACCACCTCTACTCAGGCCTGGAAATTTTCGAGTAGTCATCATCTTCTTCACCATAAGAGGTAAGTCCCCACCCCATTTCCATTTAATTCTCAGAATTTAGTTTAAAATGGGGCACACATGGTTGGTTCTTGAAGACGAGAGTGTAAGACCTTGCATGCATGTATATGATTTGTCACAATCTAGTAGAGAGGAGTGAGTTAGAGTAATTTTTCACAAAAAGTGCCTTCCCTCCATCTTCTCAGCAGTCTTGGTGAGCCCCACTTCTTCTCGGGGCCGTGTGTAGTTCATGTTGGCTCATTTTGTTTATGTCGCCTTCTTTTGAGGTATAGCCGGGGCCTTGTTGCCAGCAAGTCTATGTAAACTCCTAGTATTCTTAGAGGCTCCGTATACACTATGTGGGTTGTATATATATATTTTGGGCAGTGGTTGTATTTGCTCGTAATCGTGGTCCGTATCGGGAATGTTGTATCTATTATGTATGATTTGGGAAATCTAGTATAATAATGTTAAATGAGAAAAAATTGGATTTATTGTGGTAATCACACACTTCTAAGCTTGTCTTACTGTTTCATATAAATAATGTATGTTATGAACACGGAGCGACGCGCTGGGTAGGAAAGGCAAATTAGGTCCGCTTGACCGGGATCATCCGGTTAGGCGTCGGTCTCGTCCCTCGGTTTTGGGGCATGACAAACTTGGTATCAGAGCCTAAGGTTTTAAAAGTATCCTAGGATGTCTCGGAGCCGTGTCTAGTAGAGCCCTTCTTATCGGTATGTTGTCGACCACATCTATACTTAGGGGGCTGCATGGACATTTAGGAAAAAAAACTACCCTTCATTGTTATTCTATATCGTGCGATGAAGTGGAAGGTGAGGATGTCTTTATCTAACTCGTGAATTTTTCCAACTTTTAGTGAAATGGCACCCAAGAAGAGAGCTCGACTCGGCCTAGAGGTTAATGACACCCCAGGAGTGGTCCTAAATTCCCTATCTGATGGTGCGGGTGGGAATGATCCCCCGACCATAAACCAGCCTGACTCCTCCGTTCCTGGCCAGACTCTTCCTATTCCTGCTCCAGCGGAGGGTACTGCAATCCCTCCTGCTGATGCTCCTGATCCTTCCATAGCCCCAGCTTTCGGTCCCGGTATCTCTGATGGGGAGCTATTTAGATGTTGACCCAGTTGGTGGCCGCTCAGGCCCAAAGATCAAATGCTGCCCCTATGTCCTCTAGCGAGCAAGGGGATTCTTCAGGTTCTAGAGTCAACCAGTTTCTACGGTTAGCCCCTCCAGAGTTCACAGGCACTGACCCAGAGGCTGATCCTCAGAAGTTTATTGACGAGATGTACAAGACCCTTCGAGTTATGAAGGCTACTGAGACAGAGGGGGTTGAGTTAGCTTCCTACCGTTTGAAGGGAGCGGCATATTTGTGGTTCGAGATGTGGGAGGATTCCCGTGGGGAGGGGAGCCCTCCGGGGAGGTGGGATGAGGTTGTAGATGCCTTCATGGATCATTTCTTGCCTGCCGAGAATATGACAGCCTGTGCTACAGAGTTTGAGGTCCTTAAGCAGGGCAACATGAGTGTGTGGGAATACCATATGGAGTTCGTGCGCTTGTCCAAATATGCTATTCACATGGTGTCGACCATGTAGGCTATAGTTTGTCGGTTCGTGCGGGGCCTTGGTCCCTTGGTTATTAATGAAGCTGCTACGGCTGCTCCGCGTTCAGATGTGAACTATGGGAAGATTGTGGGATTTTCCCAGGCTACGGAGGCTCGGAAATTGAAGATAAGAATGTAGAGAGAGAGTAGTAGTAAGGCCCGGTCAGTGGGAAACCCTGGGAGTTCAGTTGGATGTGGGAGATCAGTCCTTGGGAGAGGGTCATCAGGGCCATCCCAGTCTTATGCTCAGTCCTCAGCCAATGCCCCGCTATCAGGGCATAGTTATCAGTAGGGAGGTCGCTTTGGACCAGGTTCAGGTAGCAGGAGGTTCTAGTCGGGTCGTTCAGGTGGGAGGTTCCAGCAACAGCGGCATGCCCCATGCCCTAAGTGTGGGAGGTTTCATTCTGAGCCCTGTTACTTGGATATACCGGTATGCTATAGATGCGGAGTTTCAGCGAGACTGTCATGCACCCAGTCAGGGCACGGGTAGGGGTACTACTCAGCTATCCAGTTCGTCAGCCGCTACATCTTCAGCACGCCCTCCAGCCCGAGGCCCTTCAGCACCAGCTGAGCATGGTGCAGCTAGGGGTGGTGCACGAGGTCGGGGAAGACCAGTCGGTTCTATGGTTTGAGCGATCGTCAGAGTGCAGAGGATTCTCCAGATGTCGTCACAGGTATCCAGACTGTTCAATCTCATGATGTTTATGCTCTTATTAACCCCGGTCTTCTTTGTCATATGTTACTCCATTTATTTCTTCAAGTTTTGGGAAAGAACCGGAACAACTTCACGAGCCATTCTCAGTGTCGACTCCGGTTGGTGATTCTATTACTACCGTGCGAGTCTATAGGAATTTTGTTATCACGGTGTGTGGTCGGGATACCACGGTCGATCATATTGAGTTGTGAATGGTAGATTTTGATGTGATTATGGGGATGGATTGGCTCTATTCGTGCTTTGCTAATCTCGATTGCCGAACCAGAATTATGAGGCTTGAGTTTCCTAATGAACCAGTTATCGAGTGGGAGGGGAATAATATTGTGCCAAGGGGTAGGCTTATTTCCTATCTTAAGGCCTCAAAGATGATCAGGAAAGGGTGCATCTACCATTTGGTCCGGGTTGCGGACACCACTTCAGAGGTGCCTACTCCCGAATCCGTGCCTGTTGTGAATGAGTTTCTTGAAGTATTTTCGGATGAACTTCCCGGGATTCCCCCAGATAGAGAGATCGATTTTGGGATTGATGTATTGCCAGACACTCAGCCAATATATATTCCACCCTACAGAATGGCGCTAACAGAATTGAGGGAGTTAAAGGAGCAGTTGAAAGATCTTCTAGACAAGGGTTTCATTCGGCCAAGTGTGTCGCCTTGGGGTGCACCGATTCTTTATGTCAGAAAGAAGGATGGGTCTCTGGATGGGTCTCTACGAATGTGTGTTGATTATCAGCAGCTCAACAAGGTTACCATCAATAACAAGTACCCATTACCTCGAATTGATGATTTGTTCGACCAACTGCAAGGTGATAAGTTTTTATCAAAAATTGATTTACGGTCTGGGTATCACCGGTTGAAGATCAGGGAGCAGGATATCCGTAAGACCGCCTTTAGGACTCGTTATGGGCACTTCGAATTTTTGGTAATGTCTTTTGGGCTAACCAACGCTTATGGATATTATGAATCAGGTTTTCAAGCCGTTTCTTGATTCTTTTGTGATAGTCTTCATCGATGACATCCTTGTGTATTCGCAAAGTCAGGGAGATCATACTAATCACCTCAGGGCAGTTCTACAGATTCTTCAGCAGCACCAGTTGTATGGAAAGTTCTCGAAATGTGAGTTTTGGCTAGAGTTAGTTACCTTTTTGGGCCATGTTGTCTCCAGGGAAGGAATTCGGGTTGATCCCCAAAAGATCACAGAAATAAAGGATTGGCCAACGACCCCGACGGAGATCCGCAGTTTCTTGGGTTTAGCTGGATATTATCGAAGGTTCGTGGAGGGATTCTCCACTCTCGCCTCCCCATTGACTAAGCTAACGCAGAAAGCGATTAAGTTCCAGTGGTCCGATGCTTGTGAGAGGAGTTTCCAGGAATTGAAATCGAGATTGACTTCGGCGCCGGTGTTGACCTTGCCAGAAGGTGCAAAGGGGTTTATGGTTTATTGCGATGCTTCGAGGGTTGCTTTGGGGTTTGTGTTGATGCAATGTGGTAAGGTTATATCGTATGCTTCTAGGCAACTCAAGAATCACGAGAAGAATTATCCGACGCATGATTTGGAACTCACAGCGGTTGTGTTCGCATTAAAGATCTGGCGGCATTATCTTTATGGGGTTCATGTGGACGTGTTCACAGACCACAAGAGTCTTCAATATTTATTCAAACAGAAGGAGCTGAACTTAAGGCAGCGGAGATGGTTGGAATTTCTCAAGGATTATGATATGAACATTTTGTACCATCCAGGAAAGGCGAATGTGGTGGCCGACGCTCTTAGTCGGAAATCTATGGGGAGCTTGGCTCATTTAGAAGCAGGTCAGAGGCCTTTGGCTCGGGAGGGTTTTCAGTTGGCCAGTCTGAGGGTCTGTCTTTCGGCCTCAGACGAAGGGAATGTTGTGGTACGTAACGGAGCTAAATCTTCACTTGTAGCGGAAGTCAAGGAAAAGCAATTCAGTGATCCAGCATTAGTACAGTTGAGAGAGGCAATTCTAAATCACAAGACCACAACTTTTTCACTCGGCGATGATGACGGTGTCTTGCCACCTCAGGGGAGATTATGTGTTCTAGGTGTGGATGATCTCCGAGAAAGGGTAATGGCAGAGGCTCATAATTCTAAATATTTTGTACACCCAGGTTCTACGAAAATGTATCACAATCTCAAGGAGATTTATTGGTGAATGGTATGAAGAGGGGTGTGGCGGACTTTGTGGCTAGGTGTCCGAATTGCCAGCAAGTGAAGGCCGAGCATCAGAGGCCCAGTGGGTTGACACAGCTTATGGAAATACCAATGTGGAAGTGGGAGATGATCAATATGGACTTTGTGGTAGGGTTACCCCGCACTCAGCGCAAGTTCGACTCAATTTGGGTAATAGTGGATCGGCTCACGAAGTCAGCGCATTTCTTGCCAGTCAAGTCCACCAACACTGCAGAGCAGTACACTCAGTTGTATATCAAAGAAATAGTCAGACTCCATGGCACTCCAGTATCCATTATCTCTGATCGAGGGGCCTAGTTCACAGCTAACTTTTGGAAGAAATTTCAGCAAGGTTTGGGTACGCAGGTAAATCTCAGCACAACTTTCCACAACATACGGACGGTCAGGAGGAGCGGGACTATTCAGACTCTTGAAGATATGTTACGAGCTTGTGTGTTAGATTTCAAGGGTATCTGGGATGATCACTTGCCGCTTATAGAGTTTTCTTACAATAACTGTTTCCATGCTAGTATTCAGATGGCCCCATTTGAGGCATTGTACGGAAGGAGGTGTAGGTCTCTGTTTGGATGGTTCGAGGTTGGTGAGGCGGAACTGCTAGGGCCAGATCTTGTGCATCAAGCTATGGAGAAGGTTAGAGTCATTAAGGAGAGGATCAAAACTGCTCAGAGTCGTCAGAAATCCTATGGGGATGTTTGTCATAGGGATTTGGAGTTTCAAGTAGACGATTGGGTATTCCTGAAGGTATCTCCCATGAAGGGAGTCATGCGGTTTGGGAAGAAAGGAAAATTGAGCCCAAGGTATGCCGGGCCATAAAAGATCGCTCAAAGGATAGGATAGGTGGCGTATAGGCTGGAATTGCCCCCTGATATGTCATTAGTGCACCCGGTGTTTCACGTGTCCATGATGAAGAAGGTGATTGGAGATCCATCTTCCATCGTGCCAGTGGAGACTGTTGAGATTAATGAAGAATTGTCATATGAAGAGGTTCCGATTGCTATTCTTGATAGGCAAGTTCGTAGATTGAGAAACAAAGAGATTGCTTTGGTTAAAGTGTTATGGCGGAGTCAACAAGTCGAAGAAGCGACATGGGAAGCAGAAAATGAAATGAAAGAGAAATATCCCCATTTGTTTGAATAAGTCCGGTAGTGGTTTCGAAAGTTGTCATCTCTAAGCAGTTGCATATTTGTGTCATGTTTTGTGCAAGAACACCCCACTCCCCTAATTACCCTACTATTGTGACTTCTCAAATTTGTACCACATTTGTATATGTTGTGATTAGTTGGATCATGTGCAACTCCTTGAAATAGCTGAATCATGTGCAACTCATGTAATAGTTGAATTATGTGCAAATTTGTAGTGTTATTTGAACTATGTACAACTTGTCTAATTGAGTTATATGTAACTTGTTGAGATAACTGAATTACGTGCAAGTTGTTGGAGTAACTGAAAATGTGTGAAATTGGTTAAAAGTGTGTTTCAAGGGCTCTCTGTCAGGTAGATAGGCCTAATTACAAAGGAAACTCTAGCAAAAGTTTCAGAAAATATCGGAGTTAGTGAAAATTGGGGGTTGGCATATCGTGTTTTCAAACCCAAATAATTCCACGATCCTCATTCGAGGACGAATGATTTTAAGTGGGGAAGGATGTAAAGACCCGTAATTTTTTTAAACTAAAAACGATGCCCGGATAGGCCCCAATGTTGTTATAACTGTAGAAATTCTTAAAACGGACCCTTTTTAACTAAAACACCGCATTCTTATCCTTTGAATTCATTAGGACCGCTATCAAGAGTCACCCACTCTGACTGGCCCCGAATACAATCAACTCAAAGGCTCTTCTAGCACCCGCACACCTTCTCAATGAAGCACGTGACTGAGTCACTACCCTTACAACTCGCCTATGCCTTAAGCATAAATTATGAACCTCCCAAAACCTAACCCTGGTCCAATAGGGCCAACTTTTGCAATATTTATCAAATCCCATGCACAATTACCATTTTACTCCATTCCCCTTAGCTGCAATAACTTGCCAATACGCCGATAATCCGCAACCCCATGAGAAGATAATCCTGCAGCCCAATTGCAGGCGGTGGGACTCTCCCACTTAGCCTGAAGCTACTCCTTGCACCACTCTGGAACCCACCGAAATTCTTTCTTCATTTCTGACATGACCTTGCTCAACCAACCCGTCAAATTCTTCTAAATTCTCCTGTTAGCACTTCCTGAATACTCAAATTCTCTAGCATCACTCACCTATTCGGCCTCCTACCAAATAGCCACTAGAATCCCTCGCAGAAACTTGCCAACCACATAACTGCTAACCTACTCATAGGAGATAACTCACATGCGGAAATCACCAATTGACACCTTCCAATGACGATGTACTGCACACTCTCTACAACATCAATACCCCATTCTAAGCCTGTTCTCATTCACCAACTTTACCAGTCCGTCTGCTCCTCATGTACATCTACTAAATGCGCTACAATATCTTCTAATTCACCAATACCTTAGGTCTTCCCGAAGATCATCTTTCTCGAGCCGCATTCATTAGAAATACTTATTCAATATTGAACCACCGCACACCACGATCTCTGACAGCCGCTTCTTTAATATTTCTTCACAATACTCTGACCCCATGCAACCGAAGAGACTATAACTGTAAAGACCCGTAAAATTTACTAACTAAAAATGATGCCCGGATAGGCCCCAATGTTGTTATAACTGTAGAAATTCTTAAAATGAACCCTTTTTAGTAAAAAAATACCCCAGGATTGAAAAGATAAAATTTTCCAGAATTGCGCAGATCTACGGCCCACTATGCGATCGCAGATCAGGTATGTCCATAGTGGTCGCATACCTGCGTAGTTTCTATCAATTTGAGGATAGCTATGCGACCCAAGATGCGATCGCATTTTGGGAATGCGGGCCGCATAGTTGTCGCATTCTTGCACCTCCATTTTTTAGGCGGAGGTTATGCGATCGCATACCTGGGCAGTCTGTTTCCCATTTTGGCCCAACTGAGGGCCACTTATGCGACAACAGGTATGCGATCGCATTCCTGACCGCATTTCCTGATTCGGGGCTTCTAATTTCTAATTTTCATACCCGACCCCAAGCCTAATAAAACCCCCACCCCTTTCATTTTAACGTTTATCTGACTAAAATAGAGAGAAGGGAAAGTGAGTTTAGTGAGAGAAAGACATCTTC
Organism: Nicotiana undulata; assembly: GCA_005239495.1. Classification (NCBI taxonomy): domain Eukaryota; kingdom Viridiplantae; phylum Streptophyta; class Magnoliopsida; order Solanales; family Solanaceae; genus Nicotiana; species Nicotiana undulata. Next base: position 25,697 of record ML272078.1, on the reverse strand, counting down.
TTCATCAAATCAGTCCACCACCTCTACGCAGGCCAGGAAATTTTTGAGTAGTCATCATCTTCTTCACCATAAGAGGTAAGTCCCCACCCCATTTCCATTTAATTCTCAGAATTTAGTTAAAAAAATGGGGCACACATGGGTTGGTTCTTGAAGACGAAAGTGTAAGACCTTGCATGCATGTATATGATTAGTCACAATCTAGTAGAGGGGAGTGAGTTAGAGTAATTTTTTACAAAAAAGGGGTTAGTTAATCTAAGGGATCATGTAGTGTTTGATTAAATGCCCAAATGAGCTCAAGTTATGTTTATGATTCCTAATTCTAAGTTAAATGTGTCACATTGTGAATTAGATTGTCGGTGTTAGACGGTCCAGTGATTGTGATAGAAATTAAGGAGAAATTCCAATTCGAGGTATGTAAGGCTAACATTAATCTTTGTAGAGTCGCTTTGTTAGTGTCCGAGCATTTGGTATGTATTTCTGGTTTGATTGTATTTGAATCAGATGTCCTATTGTGATAAGATGAAGGGTTCTGTTCTCTGAATGCCTTAGTTGATTTTCGTGCCAGCATGCTATGTGAGATTGTGAACTGTAATTCTTTGTACTCACTCTATCATGTGCAAAACTCGTTATATGCTTGAATATCTCGGTATGAAAGGAAGTTCTACTAAATGAACGAAATGATAACGAACCCAATTGTTGAATGTATCAAAGTGCTAAAGGATGTGTAGCAAATGATGGAAAGGAAATGTGGATTGATATAATTAAGCTAAATGATTATGGCATACCGTACATGACTCACTGTTTGGTAAAGGTTATTGTGCCCTTGATTTCACATGATTGTTTGGTTGTTATGAATTTATACTCTTGATGATAGAAATCCTTGTGGTTGAATTGTTGGTTGTTGTTGCTATCAATGTGATTATACGGTGGGATCGGGTTGCGCGTCGCAACAAGAGGAATAAGGGTGATATATTGAGAAGTAATAAGGGTGGAATATGATTGTACGGTGGGATCGAATTGCGCGCCGCAACAGAAGAACTAAGGGTGGAATATGATTGTACGGTGGGATCGGGTTGCACGCCGCAACATGAGAGTAATTGAAATAAAAAACTATGAAACTCTCATTGTGTTTTATGTGTAGTATTTGCTTGGTTTCCCTGACTGTCTCCTATATGTGCACTATTTTATTCTACTTAGAGTGAAATTTGTTCATACATACTAGTACTATTCAATGGTACTAACGTCCCTTTTGCCGGGGGTGCTACATCTTTTATATGGATGTAGGTGGTTCCATAGCAGGTAGTTCTGATCGCCGATAGTGGTGCCTCACTTTTAAGCTTATTTCACTGTTTCATATAAATAATGTATGTTATGAACACGGGGCGACGCGCTGGGTAGGAAAGGCAAACCAGGTCCGCTTGACGGGGATCATCCGGTTAGGCGCCGGTCGCGTCCCTCAGTTTTGGGGCGTGACAAACTTGGTATCAGAGACTAAGGTTTTAAAAGTATCCTAGGATGTCTCGGGGCCGTGTCTAGTAGATCCCTTCTTATCGGTGTGTTGTCGACCACATCTATAATTAGGGGGCTGCATGGACATTTAGGAAAGAAAACTACCCTTCATTGTTATTCTGTATCGTGCGATGAAGTGGAAGGTGAGGATGTCTTTATCTAACTCGTGCATTGTTCCAACTTTCAGTGAAATGGCACCCAAGAAAAGAGCTCGACTCGGCCTAGAGGCCAATGCCACCCCAGGAGTGGTCCTAAATTCCCTATCTGATAGTGCGGGTGAGAATGATCCCCCGACCATAAACCAACCTGACTCCTCCGTTCCTGGCCAGACTCTTCCTATTCCTGCTCCAGCGGAGGGTACTGCAATCCCTCCCGCTGATGTTCCTGATCCTTCCACAGCCCCAGCTTTCGGTCCCGGTATCTATGATGGGGACCTCAGGGGAGCTATTCAGATGTTGACCCAGTTGGTGGCCGCTCAGGCCCAAAGATCAAATGTTGCCCATATCTCCTCTAGCGAGCAAGGGGATTCTTCAAGTTACAGAGTCAACCAGTTTCTACGGTTAGCCCCTCCAGAGTTCACAGGCACTGATCCAGAGGCTGATCCTCAGGAGTTTATTGACGAGATGTACAAGACCCTTCGAGTTATGAAGGCTACTGAGACAGAGGGGGTTGAGTTAGCTTCCTACCGTTTGAAGGGAGCGACATATTCGTGGTTCGAGATGTGGGAGGATTCCCGTGGGGAGGGGAGCCCTCCGGTGAGGTGGGATGAGACTATGGCAGCCTGTGCTACAGAGTTTGAGGTCCTTTAGCAGCGCAACATGAGTGTGTGGGAATACCATATGGAGTTCGTGCGCTTGTCCAAATATGCTATTCACATGGTGTCGACCATGGAGGCTAGAGTTCGTCGGTTCGTGCAGGGCCTTGGTCCCTTGGTTATTAATGAAGCTGCTACGGCTGCTCTGCATTCAGATATGAACTATGGGAAGATTGTGGGATTTGCCCAGGCTATAGAGGCTCGGAAATTCAAGATAAGAATGGAGTGAGAGAGTATCGTCCAAGGGACAGGACCCCCGCACTGTAAAAAGTTTCCTTTTTATACAACTCATGATATCTTTCTTCTGTGCATATCTCGGTTTTAATAACTTCTGGGTTTATACCAAATCGACCGTAGAGAGAGTTCATTAGTATCTTGTAGATATATACCATAGCTGCATCATCCTTTATCTTTGCTTCTTGTCTTCTAGCGAAGATGTCGTAGGGCCCTGTCAGCGGGCAACCCTGGGAGTTTAGTTGGAGGTGGGAGATCAGTCCTTGGGAGAGGGTCATCAGGGCCATCCCAGTCTTATGCTCAGTCCTCAGCCAGGGAGAGGGTCTTATCCAAAACCTGACCATTTAAAGTTCGATTGCCTTTCCTCCGCCAGAACTAAAATGCTGAAATCTCAAAATCGCGCTCTGAGAAGATCTCCTTTCAAGTCATTCATTGCTCCTACATATGGACAAGAATCCTACCATCACACCCACATCGCTCGATTACCAATCGTAAGCATCATCACTACCTGACCATAGCCTCAAGGCTCTCGGGAACACAGCTACTGAGCTGAAACAACATATTATCCTTCTGCAGGGCAACAACAACAACCCCAACCAATTACGCATGGGAAATATCACGCACCCTATCCGTAGCACCATTTCAATTCCTCAAATTCCTGATTCATTGCAAGCGCTTCGCGACGCGTAAGATTGAGTAGGAAGCAACATAGGCATGCCTTAAAGGAATCAAATCGCACGATGAGGAATCAAGAAGGGAAGTACTCCTAACAGCCCTGTGCCTCTCGAAGATAAGTACAGACGTCTCCGTACCGATCCGCAAGACTCAACTAGACTTGCTCATGACTCGTGAAACCTAAGGGAACCTAGTGCTCTGATACCATGTTGTCAGGACCCAAAATCTATTAAGGTCGTGATGGCGCCGGACACCAGCGTCAAGCAAGACAATCATTAATTAGTTGAAATAAATTCATGTTTTAACATTTTCGAAATCGGTACCTTTCACTTACAACCCAATGAGCGAATAAAAATTTATTAAATAAATGCGACAGGTAAACCATTCCATTTATTAAATTAAATCCCAAACACATCCCAGAATCCAGTGACACAAGTACATGAGCAATTTCTAAGGATTTTACAAATACTACAAAGCTTGTCCGAAATACAATTGGACAAGGAAAAATTAAAATATAATGAATACAATACGAGGGAGACTCTGTCAGCTGCGGATCGCCTCCCGATGATGCAGCTTGCCTAAGTCCCCAAACCAGCCACATCGCTATGAAAGTACCTATGCAATAAAAATGCACAGCAAGTGTAGCATGAGTACGAAAATAATGTGTACTCCGTAAGTATCCCGCCTAACCTCAGAGAGGTAGTGACGAGAGGTCGAATTAGACACTTGCTATAAGTCGGTTAAATATAATTAAGTGAGGTACTAAGAATGAGTATCATAGGCAATTTAGTAATAATCAGGGATAAGAAATATCAACTTCTTTCACATTTAACACATTAATTCTTCTTCATTTTAGCTGGCAATTTAAAACTCCTTAGGCCAATAAACAGTAATAATTACAGGCAATACGCAGCATTTATCATGCGCAAGAAAATGCCGAGGGTCGAACGGCGCGAACCAACAATAATAAAATGTGCACTGCCGAGGGTCGAACGGCCCGAACCATAGATGCATCTATCTGCCCCGCTCGCGAATCGATCATGCGACGCGGTTATACATAAATACAGGGTTATGATGCTCGCGAATCATACATGCGACTCGGGCACCCATAGATACACATTCACACAATAAGTCCACATTTATCACAAAAGCAGTTACCCAGGAAAGTGGTAAAATTCTTCTTAAAGGATCACGAAAAATAGCATTTAAATCTTTGTTTAAAATCTCATTTGCCAAGTTTAATAATATTCAATAATATAACCTTATCAGGAACACAATTAACCACGGAGGAATCAATTCTCTTTCTAAATGATTAAGAAAGGTACAACACGTAAGGCATGCTAGTGGGTCCTAGACTACCCGGACATAAGCATATTAGTAGCTACGCACGGACTCCCGTCACCTTGTGCGTACGTAGCCCCCGCAAATAATAGCATGTATTCATTTAGTTCACCTATGGAGACAATTCCCCCTCACAAAGTTAGAATGAAGACTTACCTCGCTCCGAAATTCCATAACCGGCTTCCAAGCCCTTCCGACGACTCCAATGGATGCACCACGCCCCAAAACTATCCAAATAACGACAACTTAATGAAAATATACTCTAATATTTGTTACCAATTCAAATTATATAAACTCCCATCTCCGCTCAAGGAATTGAACAAAATGCTCTCGGGCCCACATGCCCGGAGCCTTACAAACTCAAATATACAATTTACTCAAATTTCCATGCTTGAATTCGTGGTAAAAATCAAAAATACCAATTTCTAGGTTTTCTCTTAAATCCCAATTTTTATACAAATTCTCATGTCTAATTCCATGTAAGATCACATATTTAACTTAGGAATGGGAAGAAATCACTTACCTAGTGATGCTTGATGAAAATCCTCTCTTGAAGCTCCTCAAAATCGCCCACACCAAATGAAATTTGGAGAAGAAATGACAATTTCCCGTTTTAAAAACAATCTGCCCAACACTGCCCCAAAGGCCACCGCGATCGCATAGGCCAAACCATGCTGCCCCAAATTTCCTTCTCCGTGATCGCCACTTCTCCCTTGCGTTCGCACAAGCCAACCCAGCAGCCCCCCAGGTGCACTGTGCGATCACACACCCCTTCTTGCGATCGCATAGACCAAAAATCCAGCCTTCCTATTTTCCTTCTTCGCAATCGCACAACAAGGACCGCGATCGCATTCCACACCAGATGCACCAGCAAACAGCAACAGCAAATCACTCAAAATGACCCGAAATACACCCGAGGCCCCGTTCAATCACATGACTCAGTCCCATAACATCCCACGGACTTGATCGAGGCCTCAAATCACATCATACAACGCCAAAATCACGATTCACACTCAAATTCAAACTTTATGAACTTTGAAATTTCAAACTTCCACATTCGATGCCGAAACCTATCAAATCACGTCCGATTGACCTCAAATTTTTCACACAAGTAATATTCAACATTACGGACCTGCTCCAACTTCCGGAATCGCATTCTGACCCTGATATCAAAATTTCCACTTCCGGTCGGATTTCTCAAAAACCTTCAAATTTCTATCTTTAGCCAATAACTTCAAAATAACCTACGGACATTCGAATTCACTTCCAATCGCGCTCCCAACTCCAGAATCACCATATGAAACTATTCCCTTGCTCGGAATCCCAAATGGACATCAATATCACTTAAATGCTCTTCAAGCCAAACTTAGGAAATTTCTTCAAAAATGCTGACTTCCACAATATACGCCGAAACCCTCCCGGGTTATCCAAAGCCTGATCCGGACATATGCCCAAGTCCAAAATAATCATACGAACCTGCAGGAACCTTCAAATCCTGATTTGGAGGTCGTTTACTCAGAATTCCAATCTTAGTTGATTCTTCCAACTTAAGGCTTGCGAAATGAGAATTTTCTTTCCAAATCCACCCGAACTTCCCGAATTTCAATTGCCGACCATGCGTACAAGTCATAATACCTGAAATGAAGTTGCTCATGGTCCCAAACCGCTTAACGATGCGCTAGAGCTCAAAACGATTGGTCGGGTCGTTACACAAAAACTCAATTTCGCCAATTCAAGCCAAATTCTACTCCGGACCTCAAAATAACATTTCGAACACACTCCTAAGTCCCAAATCACCTAACGAAGCTATCCGAGCCATAAAATCCATATTTCGAGGTCATTTACCTATAAGTCAACTTCCGGTTGACTTTTCTAACTATAAAGCCAACTTAAGAGACTGTGTCTCATTTCTCTCCACAACCACTCCAAACACGAACCAGTCAACCTAACACAACATAAAAGAGCTCTAGCATACAAGAATGAAGCAGAAATGGGGGAAACAAGCTAAACTCTCGAAAATGACCGATCAGGTCGTTACATTTCACCTCAAAATCTGACCTAATATCAGTTGTTTTGTTATATTTTGACCCCTTCAGAGACTTCCTATCAAATAAAAAAAAGATTCCTTTCTTCCCAAATTCTTTAGATCCCCCCCCCCCAATTTTGTTAACTTAATATTAACTCCAAAACTAAACCAAACTAATCTCCTTTTTCAAAATAGAATATCAGGCTAATCCTTATCAAATGACTTCTAAAAATTCTATTTTTTAATAACACATTGCAATCAAACAACCTAACACATAAACGGACCTTAACTACAAACAACATTCCTAATTAGAATCGAAATTTCTACAGAATCATAGGCAACAAATAATTCTAAAAATGACTGAACTATAAACGAATCACTAATTAAACATGGAATTCATGACAAGTTAATTATAGTAGAAGTTTTGACAACTAGACAAACAGAAACAAAACAAAAAGGACAATAAGTGGAAGTAAAAGGAAAGGGAAAGAAAATAAGAACTTACCACATCAGAAAAAGACCATTGATGTTTCATTCCAAAGGAATCTGACCATCAAAGGTCTTTTCCTCCAAGGAATATGGCTTGAATTGAGGTTCTGTCCGGATCTTCTTGGAAGAAAAGACTTATGAGAGTCGAACGACCAATAAGTGTTGTCGCGCCCCGTCTACTCGCGAAAGCGGGTTTCGACGTGTGACACCTCCTTTCAGAATGGGAGATAGAGTATTAAAAGTAGAAGAGTCGCCACCTAACGATTTTGAGGTGCGTTAGGGCACCTATTATGCATATAACTCTGTTTGACTAGTCAACGTCATCAAAGATCGGGTAAGGGCTCAAATTACCTCAAAGAGAAGGTATTAGACACTCTTCAAGGTCCACAACTGTGAGTCCGGCCGAACATAAAATTATGTGGATTACAATGAAGCTAAGCGATCAAATAAATAATGAAAATTTAAAGGTCAAAGACTTTTATTACAACATGATTAGTGTAGATCTTAGTACGAATATAGGAATACAACTATTTAAATCTAATAGCAACATATAAAAGAGAGGGGGGTCCTAAGTATTTTTAGCCTAAAGGATCACCCCGTGCAACGTAAATAATACTTCGAACACCCTTAAGGTAGGGAGTTACTCATATTATTCAGCTGGCCACCGACTATCATCTCCTACTACCCAATTACTATGTTAAAGTTGTTTACCTAAAGGCACTCTAATTCAATTCCATGACGTGCTCTATGCGTGCACTACCCGTCCCATACCTATGGTTCAAGAGGTATTGGACCTTTACTTGGTGGTTCTAGATCTTTCTTAGGCTAGCTCATGATTATAACTTTCCCAAATAATATTCTCAACATCAAAAGATTCTAAACGATTACTCAAACTGTCATAGAAAGAGTCATAGATAAGCTCATGAAAGAGTATCTGATCACTATCATCACAATAATCATGCATAGCCTCTTTACTAATATCAAATACTTTTACATGCTCACAACCAATATGGCTAGAAGAATGACTTCCTATCACACAACAAAACTCACATCCTGGCAATTTATCACATGAAAACTCCTTTCCAAGCCTCTTTTCATAAATTTCATGCCTCTTTCCACCAAGTTCGAACATATAATCATCTATGTCATACTTAATTTCAAAAGGAAGCAAATTACTCTTGCACTTGAACTTAGATATTACACTTAATAACTTGATATGCATCAAAATATCATCATCCAAAAAATTATAAAGTCATCAATATAAGAAATAAGAGTATAGTTCATTACCTCTAAAAATACCTTAGGTGTTCTAGAAAGGCCAAGAATGTGAATAAACTTATACATACCATACTTGGACTTATTTACTAATGGAACAACATCACCTTTTATTCTTTTATGCAATGGCTCTAACTTAGCAACGCCTTTAGGGAACTCCATGTTATAAACCTGTAAATAAGCATCAAAAGAGTCAAAAAGGTTCAAAACAAATAAATTAACCAAGCTTTTATCTTCCACTATCCAACAAGAATTGATTTTGCCAAATTCATGTTTGAATCCAATTGGATCCTTTTCCACCATCTCTTGCGTCTTACCTCCCATTTCAAAAGGTCTTTCAACACACAAAATCACAAGAACTAAAACAAGAAAGATTTAGTGGGTTAGAAAGTAAAGAAATATTTTTCTTGCATACACTCTCATTGGCTTTTATCACATGACTAACTTTCTCCTCACCCTTATCCTCTTCTGTCTCACTAAAGTGTTTTCTTTTTCTTCACTCAATTCCTCTTGTTTTTCTCTCTCTACCTCACTGAATTTTGTTATCTTATTGCCTTGTCTCTTTTCTTTCCCCTCAAGATTACTCTTTTCCCTCCTTGACATCCAACCCTCTTCACAACACAACCTCTCATTTTTCCTCTCTTGGGATGTCAACATGCACTCTCTTACTCCTCTCATTCTTTTCTCTCTAATATCTTTTCATATTCTCTTTAACGGTCTTTTCATCTTCACAAATTTGTGAGGGAGTCAAATGTCCAAGAATGATTTTCTTCCCATGAACCTCAAAAGAGTATCTATTTTTTTCCATGTTATATGAAGCTCTTCTGTAAACATACCATGGCTTTCCCAACAAGATATGATAATTATTCATGGGAATCACATCATACCAGATTGCATCCTCATACCTTCCAATGGAGAATATTAATAGCACTCTTTTATCCACCTTTACTCCTCTCAACATGTAGGGTTCAATATGCTCAACACAAGGGAAGTTAAATTTTTCAACCATATAAGTGCTAATTGAGTTATAGCCATATTCTTTGTCAATTCTAAAGGCACAAATCGCAGACATCACTTTGGCTCTTGTCTGAAAAATTACTCTACTATTGTCTTCCTTCCATTCAGTATACTGTAAGTTCGACTTTTCAAGTTGTTGAGTCATATCTCGCCTCCTTTCACTATAAGTACCTATTTGAAACATCTAGAACAAAGATTAGAAGAATTATGTATCTCTTAAATTTGGCTTTTTTCTTCTAATACTCTCACCTCTCTTGCCTTTTTCCACTCAAAGCAACTCTTGGTCGTTAATCTTTAAATTTATTAATAAACCTAACAAGTCTTAACCATTTAGTGATAAGAATAAGGAGTTAAAAGAAAAAAAAAGAAAAAAGCTGGAAGACCAAACATAGAAATAATAGAAATTGGTTAGTGTTAAAAGAAAAAGGAAAGAATTTAAGAAACCCAAAACCCAAAAGAATAAGGAAAGAAGTTACCTTAATCTTCAAGAACTAGGATACCCTCTTCTAGTTTCCTTTTTTGACATGGAAAACCAAATAATACTTGAATTCTGAAAATAATAATGAGCAATAACACTTTTTTGGGGCTGAATTTCGTTTTTTTTTTTTTTAAATTTTGTTTGGTTTCTTTTTTTGCTCAAGAACCTCCCAAGATTATCAAGATTGAAATCTTTATTAGCCTATGCTTTGATACTGTCACGATCCAAAATCCATAAGGTCGTGATGGCGCCGGACACCACTATCAGGCAAGCCAATCATTAATTGATTAAGTTAAATTCCTATTTTAGCATTTTTAAAATCATTACCTTTCACTTTATTACGTAATAACTGAATAAAATCCGCTAAGTAAATACGATGGCTTAATATTCTATTTTAATTAAATACATCCCAAACACATCTCAAAACCCGGTGTCACAAGTGCATGAGCAAATTCTAAGAATATACAAATATTACAAAGCTTGTCTGAAATACAAATTGGACAAGGAATTTAAAATGAAAATAAATACAATATGAGGGAAACTTTATCGGCTGCGGGTCGTCTCCAGATGGTGCAGCTCGTCTAAGTCTCCAAGTCAGCCACATCGCCGTGTCGATCAGGGCCACTAGCTATGAATGTACCTGTGCAATAAAAATGCACAGCAAGTGTAGCATGAGTACGAAAACAACGTGTACTCAGTAAGTATCTCGCCTAACCTTAGAGAGGTAGTGATGAGAGGTCGATTTTGACACTTGCTAGAGGTCAATACAATATAATAGATGAAGGATATCAACGTGGTTATTAACATCGAATGACAAATAATGACAAGAAAGATCAATTGTTTCCATAAATTTATAAATTCTCCGGTTTCCGTCATTTCATTTAGCAATTTATGTCCATAAGACAATTTAACAGTTCAAGTCACAGATGGTATATAATATGTATATATCATGCGTAGGAAATGCCGAGGGTCGAACCGCCTGAACCAACAATAATAAAATGTGCACTGCCGAAGGGTCGAACGACTCGAACCATAGATGCATCTATTCCGCCGTGGCGTACGGCCCGCTCCAATGAGAGTAGTGGAAAGAATCACTCCGCTCGCGAAATATATATATTGCGAAGCGGTCACATATAAATAATAGAGTTACCCCGCTCGCGAATCATACCTGTGACTCGGGTACCCATATAGATACACACATTCCAGTAATACATCAGGAATTCATCAGGAAATATTTAGTCAAGGAAAGGATAAATTCTCTTTTTAGATGATTAGGATAATGACGTTTAACCTACCTAAATATTGATTTACTAATTCAATGATATTAGACAGTCTCCTTTTACCAACAAAGTTACAAGTACAGCAAGTAAAGCATGCTAGTGGGTCCTAGGCTACCCGGACATAAGCATAATAGTAGATACGCACGGACTCCCGTCACCTCGTGCGTACGTAGCCCCCACAAATAGTAGCACATATTTAATTAGTTCACCTATGGGGATAATTCCCCCTCACAAAGTTAGAAAGGAGACTTACCTCGCTCTGAAATCCCATAACCGGCCTCCAAGCCCTTCCGACGACTCCAATTGATGCACAACGTCCCAAAACTAGCCAAATAACGGGCAAACCAATGAAGATATACTCTAATACTTATGATAATTCAATTTATCTAAATTCCCTGTTCCGCTCGAAAAGTTGACCAAAATGCCCTCAGGCCCACGTGCCTGGATTTCGAAATTTCTCGAAGATAAATTCTACCCATAGCTTTACTAACTCAAATATACAATTTTCTCTAATTTTCATGCTCAAATTCATGGTAAAATTCTAAAATTCCAAATTCTAGGTCTTCCCCAAAAATTCCAAATTTATACTAATTTTCCATGTCTAAATCCATGTACGATCACATAACTCAAAAATAGGAAGAAATCACTTACCTAGTGTTTCTTGGTGAAAATCCCTCCTTGAGCTCTCCAAAATCGTCCAAGCCAAATGAATGAAATGGGCCAAAACTCGTTTATAAAACAATCTGCCCAGGTGCTTCATCGAGTTGTACCTTGCGCTGTGCAGGTTGTACATTCTATTACAATTTTCCCCTGATGTACACCTTCTATTAAAACGCTCATAACTCCTTGTATAAATATTCAAATGACAAACGGTTTGAATATTTAGAAACTAGACTCGAAGAGATTTCATTTGATAGGTTGTACACCATATAACTCTTTATATATTCCGAGATATGAGCTTCCAAAGTCGGCTCCATGCATCAGAAAATTCTGTCGAAACTGCTTCACCAGCCATCTTCAGTCGATCATAACTTTCTGATCAAATGTCCAAATCATGAATGGTTTAACTTTCTGGAAACTAGAATGCAAGGGATACAACTTTTATGTATTGAAAAATTTCATATTCCTTATGGATTCTGATATATATGCCTCCAACGTCAGCTCCACGATGCACCAGTTGCTGTTCAAAAGTGCAGCAGAAATTCCAGCAGTTTTTTTTCTTTTTTTTTTTGTTCGAAATTCATTTCATTAACCTTCCGAAATTCACCCGAGGCCCTCGATACCTTAACCAATTATACAAACATGTCCCAAAACATGATACGAACTCGCTCGAGGCCTCAAATAAAATCAAACAGCGTCGAAATCATGAATCGCACCCCAATTCAAGCTTAATGAACTTTAGAACTTGAAACTTCCACATTCGATGTCGAAACCTATCAAATCACGTCCGATTGACCTCAAATTTTGCACACAAGTAACATTCGACATTACGGACCTATTCCAACTTGCGGAATTGACATCCGACCCCGATCTAAAAAGTCAAACTCTCGGTCAAACTTCTCAAAAACCTTCAAATTTCTATCTTTAGCCAAATGACTTCAAAATGACCTACGGACCTCCGAATTCACTTCCGATCGCGCTCCCAACTCCAAAATCACCATACAGAGCTATTCCCAGACTCGAAATCCCAAACAGACATCAATATCACTGAAATGCCTTTCAACCCAGACTTATGAAATTCCTTCTAAAATGCTAACTTCCACAATATATGTTGAAACGCTCCGTGGTTATCCAAAACCCGATCCGAACATACGCCCAAGTACGAAACCATCATATGAACCTGCCAGAACCTTTAAATCCTTATTCCGAGGTCGTTTACTCAAAATTCCAATCTTAGTCAATTCTTCCAACTTAAGGCTTCCGAAATGGGAATTTTCTTTCCAATTTGACTCCGAACTTCCTGAAATTCAACTCTGACCACGCCTACGAGTCATAATACCTGAAACAAAGTTGCTCATGTCCTCAAACTGCTGAACGACGAGCTAGATCTCAAAACGACCGGTCGGTTCGTTACAGATACCACATGATAACAACACGATAGGAGTCCAAGAATTGCTAAAGAAAATCAAGAAACGTGCGGAAACTAAAAGAAAATAAAGAAACAAAAAAAATACGGAAAATTAAAGATAGATTGAATTCAAGAAAGGAATTCAAGAAGTCTATTCTTGAAGTTGAATCCTAACAACAACAATTAGCTAATGAAGAACTAATCGCCTTTGGTAGAGATTTAAAAACAAGAGATAGATTGTGAAGCCCGACCCTTTAGAATAACAAGAACAACAATAAACCTAAACTTATCACCTTTCTTGAATACCTAAAAGTGATCTAAGATTTCAAAAGAATTTAATCCTACCACCTTAAGTTGAGTCTTGAAGGTTGAAGAATAAATCCAAGAGTAGCCACACACAAGAGTGCAAGAAAAATCTCACAATTTTTATTGATAATAGTCTATAATAATCTAAGTCCAAAAACAAATAAGACGTCCCTTATATAGGTAGGAGGAGGTCACAAAATTAAGGCTAAAAAATAAGGAAATAAAGTCCTAAACTACTTTGGACAACAAGTCCAACTACCTTAGGAAAAGGAAAATACTAGGAAGCAAAAACCAAGTCATTCTTGGAAAGTAATTCCAAAAATCTTAGTAAAAAGAAAACATAACCTTAAGTAACTAGGAAAGCAATAAATATAGTCCCATAATATATGGAAATAAGTCTCAAACCAATCTTGGATAGAATCTTGGAAATCTTGAAGGAAATTTGCAAGCAACTTGGCACCAACTTGCACTCAACATCTAGCACGACTATTGTACCCTTCTTGGACATCAAGTAAGTCTTTTTTATGCTATAAAAATGTGTCTTTATGTAAGACTTCATGAGCTGCAAGTTTTTGGACACATTTTAGGTACCAAATTGGTTCAAAAGTGGACTGGCTAGGACCTTCTTCAAAAGATGTCTTTTGGACATAAATTTGCGCCATAAAACAATTGTAATATCTAGCCAATTCATATACTTTATCCTTGATCTCTTCATCCCAATTAACAACTTCTTTATTTGCACTTGATGTCTAATGACCTTGTTTGGCAACACTTTAGCTTAACATCTTGTTAAAAGGCCCTCTTTGAGATTCCAAAGCTTCATTCTTGTCCTTGAATAGATTTGAGCTTCCTACGATGCTATCAAATTCCTTGACTTGACTCGTCAGATTAGCCTTTCCATTTTTCGTATGAATAATTTCTTCATGAAACTTTGACTGCTCTTCGTATTGATCAATCATATCATGTGAATCTTTCCCACATAAGTGGTGTGATTCATCAAAGATTACATGTATGCTTTCTTGAACACATTGAGTTCTTTTGTTGGAGACATTGTATGCTTTTCTTTGTGAGGAATTTCCAAGAAAGATTCCTTCGTCACTTTTGGCATCATTTTCCCAGTGCTTCCTTACCATTATTGAGAACGAAACATTTGCAACCAATGTTCTCAAGTGAGTTAGCTTGGGTTCCCCTCCCCCTCCCGTTTAGCAATTCATACATGGTCTTTTTTAAGAGAGACCTGATCATGCACCTGTTTATCAAATAGCAAGCAGTGTTGACTGCCTCTGCCCAAAAACCTTTTGGTACAACACTATCAATTAACATCGTCCTTGTCGTGCTTACAACATTATGGCTCATCTTCACTTGAATCTGCTTCACAAAGGCAGCAAAAACTGGAAAAATTTCATCCTTGGTTCTAAGGAACAAGGTCCATGTGAATCTGGAGTAGTCATCAACTATGACAAAAAGATAGTTCTTTCCTCCCCTACCCCGGTAGGTCCACACAAATCCATATGAAGGAGATCAAGTGGCCTTGAGGTGCTTACTTTCTTTTTGGCTTGAAGAAAGACTTGACTTGCTTTCTCTTACACACGCATCACACACCTTGTGATCTTTGAACCTTTACTTAGGCATCCCACGAACTAGGTCCTTCTTAACTAGCTTGTTCAGCAACGAAAAGCTTGCATGTCCCAATCTTCTATGCCAGAGCTCAGTATGATCATCAACAACACTTAAACATATAAGATCCCTACTGTTCAAAGACTCAAAATCAGCAACGTAGATATTTTTGGATCTTTTTGCCATTAGAATCACTTCACCAATCACAACATTGGTGACTATGCAAGTCTTTGATAAGAATTCAACTTTGTTTCCTTTGTCGCAGATTTGAGAGACATTCAACAGGTTGTATTTCAGTTCATTCACATAGTACACATTCTCAATTGAGTGAGTGAGTGTCTTCCCGACTCTTCCTACTCTAAGATTGTATCCAATTTTTCCATTTCCAAAGGACACACTCCCACCTTGCATGACTTTGAGTGAAAGGAAATCATTAGTGCTTCCAGTCATACGCTTAGAGCAGCCACTATCCATATACCATCTTTGGTTGCTTCCTTTCACTGCTCCCTGCACAAGGAAATCAAAGATTACACTTAGGAACCCAAGGGTTCATTGTAGTGAGGAAAAGAGCGAATTAAACTTCTTCTTGTCCAGGCAGGCATCACACATATTTTATTGGAGGGACCAGGTTCCTTAGCAGTAGGTACTTTTTCAACAAAAACTTTATTTTTCTGTTGGGACTGAAATCTGGCTTTACATGATTCTTTAAAGTGTATGGTGTTACCACAGTGAGTGCAAAGCCAGTTATCAGGGACAGTAACATACTTGCAATGTGGGTTGTAAGGAGCATTTTCCTTTTGGAACCAAATTCCCTACATGTTCCCCTCATTACTTTTATACATGGCGGTGAGATTTATCTAGGTCATGTTTAATCTTGCCTAGATCTTCCCAAAATTGTCTATTTCTTTCAAGTTAAGAACACATACTCAAGTTCGCCATCTTGAGCTCATTTTTGTGTTTAAGGTGTGCCTCACTTGCCACTTCCTTACCTTTTAAAAATTTTCCATAAATGTTTTCTCTTTTTAATTCTTCTACAGTTTCTTTTAGATCCACAACTACCACCAACAAGTTATCTCTCTCATGCTCTACGTTTTTAATATTTTCAGTTAGAGCATCATATTCTTTCTTTAAATCCTCAATGGTTTCTTTCAAATCAACCACTACGACTACCAAATCATCTCTCACATGTTCTAACTCTCCTAGTTCCACAATTAACATATTTTTATCATTGATAAGATTATGATAAGCATCAATCAATAGCTAAGGACACAAGCTTCTTTTGGGAATAAGATTTAAAATTTCTTTGAACGTCTAGAAAGTTTACCTCATCATCATCTTCTTCTTCATCCTCGTTAGATTTTGCCATCAGGGGAAAAAATGGAGTCATATTCAGTTGCTTTGCTTTCAACTGCCATCATAGAGGTGTCGCCTTATTCATCATCTCCCTCAGATTTACTAGAGAATTCTCCCCAAGCAGCAAGAGCTTGTTTTATAACATTGTTAGCAACATCTTTTCTCTTGAATTTTTTGTCATGAACCGGGTTTCTTTTGGCTGTTCTGTCTGTGTTGTGCTTGTACTGGTATTTCTTGTGGAGAGGACAATCTATAAAAAATGTCATGGCTTCCTGCATTTATGACACAAGTCATAGCATTTTGATTTGCTGGAGCTGCCCTTTTTTGGAATGCCTTCATTTCTGCGAACCATTTTCTGAAATCTCCTTGTCAAGTAGACCATGTCAGCATCCTCACCACTTGAATCATTGTTGTCTGCCTTGAGGACTAGGTTCTTTTCCTTTTTTGGTTTTCTTCTTTCATGGTCCTTCTTCTTCTTCATTTCATAAGTCTTTAGATTTCCAATGAGCTCGTCAATGGTCAGGTTTTGCAGATCGTTTGCTTATGTGATAACATTGACCTTGCTTTTCCAAGAATCGGGCAATACACTAAGTATTTTCCTGACAAGTTTGTTCCTTAGAATGATCTCTTCTAGAGAGTGAAGCTCATTGATGATGGAGGTGATCGAGTATGCATGTCCTGAATGGACTCATTACCCGTTATCCTGAAGAGTTCATACTCGGTAGTGAGCATCTCGATCTTTGACTACTTGAATTGAGTTGTTCCTTCATGTGCGGTTTGGAGAGCCTCCCAGATCTCCTTGGCAGATTGATAAGCAAAAATTCTGTTATACCTGTCTGGTCCAATACCACAAACGAGGATCTTCTTTGCTCGGAAACTTTTCTCTATAGCTTTGCGATCGGCATCGTTGTACTCCTTCCTTGTCTTTGGAACTGTCACTGCTAAACACCAATAATCTTCATAGGGATGAAGGGACCATCGCAGATGACATCCCAAAGCTCTGAATCTTCGCCCATGATAAAATCATGCATCCTCGTCTTCTACCATTTGTAGTATTGTCCATTGAATCTTGGCAGTTTGTAGGTTGATTGACCTTCTCCAAAGTTTGGTGGAGAAGGAACCTTTCTAAGTGTTTGCCCTATAGAAAGAACCTGCTCTAATATCAATTCAAGTAAACTTAGAGTCCACCAAACTGTATAGAGAACTTGGTTCTCTATCAGTTCCCACAAAACACACACACACAACACTAAGTAAATGACACAATAGTGTTTACGTGGAAAACTCTCATCTCACGGTATTAAAAAACCACGACCTACACTCGTATGATTTCAACTTCACTAACCGAGCAAAACTTTAGATTATAACCTATTGTAATATAATTAACTTCTTAATCCATCACTTACTTATAAAAACTCTATTACAAGCCTCTTTGTAATAACTATAGTACAAAGCTCACACTTTGACTAACTCTATCCAAACACAAACACAAGGTTTATGGTTTTACAAATAATATCCTATAAAATGCTTCTAACTAAGCTGAGTAGGAATTACAAGTACATAACACTTAACAAATATACAACAATACTAAGGACATAAGATAAACTTAGAGATGGGATCTGGTTCTTTGTTCTGTTGCTACTTTGTTCTTCAAGAATTGGAGATAATTGAAAGGCGACAACACATTTGAGAGAGAGACTTAATGATTTAGGGTTTGCAAGTGTGTGTTTTCCCTTGCCTCATGTTGGTAATATATAAGTGAGGTCACAGGGATGATGTGTGAAATTATCCGGTACAAGGCATGCTCCATAAAGTGACTATTGCACTGTTGCATGTGCAGAGAAACGGTGCAGCGACTTTAACAGTTGTAGGGAGTTGACATGTACTATCACTTGAGGAACTGATAGCCATTTTTTCCCTCTGTCATTTCTTTGACTGAACATGTTGGAACATGTGCCAGACATGAGACTTGTTGTTCTTGAGCACTTTGAAGGTGTATAATAGGTTCCGAATCTGGTTCTCGTATGAGGTTTGTTAGATTAACAAAATACAAAAGGCATATAACTTAACAAGAATTATAAAAGATAAAGTTTGTCATTGTTAATACATGTGATGTTTATTTAAGGAAAAGACACCAAAAGCAAAGTCTATGTTGATGTATCCTAATCAATATTTCTTTGAAAGGTTTCTTAATGGTGAAGTTTGTCATCGATAAACAGACTCACAACATAGGAGTAATTTACTTGATCATTTTCAGATAGAACAAAATTGATTTATTTGTGAAGGAAGGATAATTACATCGTTAGTCCTAGTTCACCAATATATTACTCTAACTTTCCCTTTACTTTCAAAATTTATGATAGCAGAAATTCGGCTACCAGAGTAAGAGTTCCCTGAAGGAGAAAAATATTCATTTTCATAAGATCTCCTTGGATGTTATTCAACAATGTAGATACATTATGGACATTTTAAGGAAATTATAGATCTTGGAAGGCAATGTTGATTGGTCAATAAAAATTGATTTTATTGCTATTTGTTTTTTTAAAATTTTTTATGACTTTAGCCGATTTATCATGAAAGGTAAAAGGGGATAAAAAAATTGTGTGTTGATTGTCCTGTAAATATAAGTTGTCTTCCTCCATATTTATAAAGGGAATAAATAAATCAATTTGATTTCGGCATGCTTCATAAAGTGATTCTTTTGGAGTTAACTTCCGTGTGTGCATATTTTAAGTTAATCTTATCTTTTTTTGCCAAATCGTCTGAATTACGAGGAATAGAGAATGGATTATTTATATTCCAACGAGAGTGGGAAAAAGAAATAACGAGGAAATGTAGATTGGATGATATCAGGAACTAGAAAGAACATGAAGCATAGTGGTGGAAAAAAAGATATCTCCAAATGCAAGGGAAAGAAATAAAGACCGAAAGAAAGAGAAAAAGAAAGAGCACTAATTATGATAGACAATGGAAGAAAATTATTAAGAAAATTTTTTAACAAGAAAGCAACAATTATTCCCTTATTAAAACAAAACTGTTTCTGGGATCTTTTTTAAAAAACAATTCTCAATATTGGGTTTTTACTGTTGAAATCAAACACTTTTTATCTCTTCTACTTTTACTGATGTTCTATGTAGATACAAAACGTCAAATATAAATTCTATTCAAAATATTGTATTTTTTATAGGTATTTTTTTTATAGAATTGGTTGCAAACAGTGATGTATCTTTTTTTTTACTTTTAGTTTGGTTTGGCTGAAGTGCTGAAAATTGAAATTTTCCAGTTAAGCTGGCCACATGTCCCATATTTCTCCTAAAATATGTAAGGGAATCTTTTGCAAATACCCACCCGTCACAAACTATTTATCCGCATCTACCTATAAAGTTTTGAGGAATTTTCAGAAATCACTATTGTTTAGTGGCTATTAATTTTATGTAACTACCTTATACATAATTACTTCCTATAGCTATTATTTAGTTGTTACGCGACTATATTCGCTATATTTCGAGCTACTATATTCATGCATAAAATAGCGGGATTCGCCTAAAAATAGGAGAATCCAGTTGTGCGACTATATTCGTTTTATTTGCACGACTGTATACAATAGCGGAATTCGCCTAAAAATAGGGGAGTCCAGCTGTTTAGTAATAGAAATAGAATCAATTAGCGTGTATCACTCCTAATTTAACTAAACAAAATCAATTCTACATAAATTTCGTTGCAACGCGACTGTATTCGCGATATTATATTCATGAATATAATAATCGGGGAGTTCAGTTGTGCGACTGTATTTTTTGTATTTGTGCTACTATATTCATGAATACAGTAGCGGAATTCACCTAAAAATAGGTGAGTCCAACTCTTATTAATGAAAGATGATCAATGTAACGACCCGACTGGTCGTTTTGAGAATTTAAGTCTCGTTCGGTGGCATAAGGCCTTGAGCAACTTTGTATATGTGTATTGACTTGTGTGCGTGGTCGAGTTCAGTTACCAGATGATTCGAAGTCAAATCGGAAGAAGGATTCTAGTTTTGGAAACTTAAGCGGTAAGAGTTGACCAGAATTTGACTTTTGTGTAAACGGCTACAGAATGAGTTTTGGATGATGTCAACAACTTCGTATGGTTATTTTGGACTTAGGTGTGCATCTGGATTTGGATTTGGAGGTCCGTAGGGTAAATTGAAGCATTCCGGCGAAAGTTGGAAAAGTTTAAGTTTTGGAAGGTTGAGAGGTTTGACCAAGAGTTGACTTTGGTGATATCGGGGTCCGAATGCGATTCCGAGAGTTGGAACAACTCCATTATGTCATTTGGGACTTGCTTTCAAAATGTGACGTCATTTCGGGTTGATTTGATAGGTTTCGGCGCGAGTTTTAGAAGTTGGAAGATTTGAAAGTTCAGAAGCTCGATTCATAGTTTTGATGTTGTTTGATGTGATTTGAAACATCAAACGAGTCCGTGTTAGGATATGGGACTTGTTGATGCGTTTAGACGGGGTCCCGGGGGACTCGGGTGTGTCTTGGATGGCTACGGGCCATTTATACAGGTTCTTGAGTTGCTAGTTTCTGGTGTATGATAACCTTCTTCACGATTGCATAGTGTTAAATGCGATCGCGTAGTGTATTGTTGACTTGCCATAATTTTATTTCACCGCGTTCGCATAGTAATGTTTGCAATCGCGATCCTGTGAATTTTTCTGCATCACGTTCGCACTCCCTCATTCCGCGTTCGCGTAGAGCCATTTGTGGACAATGTCATTTCTCCTACGCAATCGCATGCATCATTCCGTGATTGCGTAGTGCATTTGTGGGGCAGTCATTGTTTCTTTTTTGCAATCACATGTATCTTTCCGCGGTCGCGATGTACAAGCACCTGGGCAACAAAATATATCTTCCAAATCGAGGTTTTGGCCATTTTTATCATATCTTGAATTGTAGAGCTCGGTTTTGAGCGATTCTTTGTGGGGTTTTCAAGAAAATCGATTGGGTAGTGTTCTTCACCTAGAATTTATTATATTCCATAATCTTATCTTTATTTTTATCATTTAATTAGTGTTTTGAGTTGAGGAAAATGGAGAGTTTTTAAGAAAACTTTCAAGACGAATTGACATCGGAATTTGATAATTTTAGTAGAGTTGAACTCGTATCAAAATGGGTCTTCGGGTTGTAGCGACGACACAAGATACCAAGTGTTTAGAGTTCACAAATTGGAACCCTTGAATTATGATTATTTTGAGGTTCGGTGCTTCATGGTGATTATTGGATAAAACTTGATGTGGAAGCGGTTATTTTCAACTATTTGATACATGTCCTTCTTTTAATTGTATTCTCCAGATTTAGACTGTGCCCAGCTTACTCTATTGTGTGTTGTTACTGGTTGTGTTTCGCTGCTAATTGTTTGTCATGACCCAAAAGGTCATCCCTTATTTTTATGTCAAAACGGTGTTCAGAGGCCTTGAAAACCTCCGTTTACCTCACCTCATTTTGCGTGCACATGCCGGGCGTACATCCGGGAAGCCTTTGAATGAAAAACTTAGAAAATGCTAGTTTTTGCCTTAAAATTTTGGTTTAAGTTGACTACGATCAACATTTTGGGTAAAACGAATCCGGACCCATGATTTGATGGTCCCGGAGGGTCCGTAGGAAAATATGGGGCTTGGGCGTATGTCCGAAATCGAATTCCGAGGTCCTAAGCCCGAGAAATCAATTTTTAAAAGAAATTGTTTTTCTGAATATATAAGAGTTTTTAGAAATTTGATTATATTTGAAATTTATGGTATCGGGCCCGTATTTTGGTTCCAGAGCCTGATACAGGTTCAATATGATAATTATGATATGTCTGTAAAATTTGGTAAGAAACGGAAATCGTTTGACGTGATTCGGACCCGTAGTTGTAAAATTTGATACTTTGGAAGTTTTGGAAATATTCTTTGATTTGAAGGCTAAATTTGTTGTTTAAGGTGTTATTTCCGTAGGATATTTTTGAGATTGTGTGCATGTTTGGTTTGGAGCCCTGAGGGCTCGGGTGAGTTTCGGATAAGCGTCGGGGTGTTTTGAACTTAGAAAATCTGGTGTTTGGACTGTTTGCTGGTGTCTAAACTTTTGTACTATGTGAACGCATGGAAAGCCATGCGAACGCACATCACAAGATTGGGAGGGGGTTGGGTAACACTGTGCGAACGCACAGACCTGGGTGCGAACGTGGAGCTTTAGGATTTTACTCTACGCGAACGCACCGGGTCAGTTGCATCGCATAGAGTAGGAAAGGGGGCCCGGGGGCTGGGTAGTGTTAACTCTATGCGAACGCACCCTTTGGGATGCGAACTCAATGGGCAGGGGAAGGGAAGCCTATGCGAACGCATAAGGCTGGTCGCGAACGCATAAGGCAAATTTTGCCCAGTTTTCTTAAAACAGTAACATTACGGGATTTTATCAAAATTTCATAACTCTTTCACCTAAACTCAAACGTGGGCAATTTTTGAAGGGGGGTTTCACTACAAAATCATAGGTATGTATTTTTAGACTCGTTTTCTTCAAATTCCATTAACACCCATTAGATTTCTAGGCCTAAATCATGTTCTTAAGGGTAGAAAATTAGGGATTTGGGTAGAGTTAGGGCTTTTTGAATAATTGGAATTTAGACCTCGTTTTGGTGTCGGATTCCGGAACTAATTACATATTCGGACTCGTGGGTGAATGGGTGATCGGGTTTTGGTCCGAACCTCGTGTTTTGACCAAGCGAGCCCGGGGTCGATTTTTTACTTTTTGGGAAGAATGCTAGAAAACATATAATTAAGCATTGGAATTGAATTATTTAGCGTTTATTGATGTTATTAAGTTACTTATGTCTAGATACAATTGATTTGGAGTCAAATTCAAAAGGGAAAGCGGTGATTAAGGCTTGATTTTGGTCGTGGAAGTCGAGGTAAGTGTTTGGCCTAACCTTAGCTTGAGGGAATAGGTGTTGTGTCTTATTTGCTATGTGCTAATACCATGTTCAATGTATAGGTGAGGTGACGAGTACCTATACGTTGGTGTCAAGCATGCCCGTGAGTCGGATATTATGAATTATGTGGTTTTCATTGATATTTACTGTGTTATAGCTTGAATTTCACTTTGTGGTTATTCATTTTGGTGGAATCTTAGTAACGAATATTGTTGAGTATTGGTTTCGGTTGAGAAATTCTATGTGAAGATACGTACTTGAGTGAGATTGGTTATAGTTGTGTCTCTTGCCGTGATGGTGATAATTCTACTGTTGTTCCCTTGCCAGGATGTGTGATGACCCAAAAGTCATCTCTCATTTTATAAGTCAAAATTGTGTTCCGAGGCCTTGAAAACCTCCTTTTTTTCTCACCTCGTTTTGCGTGTGCAGTCCAAGCATATATCCGAAAAGATTTTATATGGAAAAAAATTGAGGAAAATGCTAAGTTTGCTTTTAAAATAGTAAGATGTGTGGAGTATATTAATATTTAAATGAGTTGAGTGCTAGAATTAATTATATGTATAGTTAGTTAAATGGGAGATTGTAGTGTAGACTAGAAATTTATTAATACTATTAACTAAGTAGCACGTGGTCAAAAGCCATGAGGGATGTGGACAAGTGATAGTAAGTGTCATATATCTATACATGCAAAGATATGAGGTGTCTCCATGTAATGAAAAGTTGGCCAAGGTATGACTCATGTAAAGAAAAACTTTAATGGGCTTCCACATGGCATTAATTTGGCCAAAGGTGGAACTATGTGTCATAGCACTTAAAGTGCATGGTTGACATGTGTAAAGTCACTTAGAGTGCATGGCTAACAAGTGTAAAGTTACTTAGAGTGCATGGTTAACAAGTGTAAAGTTACTTAGAGTGCATGGCTAACAAGTGTAAAGCTACTTAGAGTGCATGGTTAACAAGTGTAAAGCTACTTAGAGTGCATGGTTAATGTGATGACCCAATAGGTCATCTTACGTAAATTAAGCTATATCTGTGTTCCGAGACTCCGAGAGCCTCCGTTAGTCTTACCTCGATATACGTGCACAGCCCGGGCGTGTAGCCGGGAAGCTATTATGTGAAAATTGGATAAAAATGAGTTTTGATAATTAATAAATGAATATAGTTGACTTTGGTCAACATTTCTGGTAAACGGACCCGGACCCGTGATTCGACGGTCCCGGAGGGTCCGTAGGAAAATATGGGACTTGGGCATATGCCCGGAATCGTTCCGAGGTCCCAGGCCCGAGAAATAAATTTTTAAAGAAAATTTTTTTCTGAAAATAATAAAGGAT